>PVIA01009448.1:0-61089 GCA_004024845.1 Tonatia bakeri | reverse complement strand
TGAAGCTCTTCAGGTATGGTTCCTTAAGTATGGTTTCTCTCAATCTAAAGACCTAGAAACTAAACACACCTTGTATAGGGCCCCTGTACACTCATATACAGTGCTGCAACAGACAGAGTATAACTACCATAGGATCTCCTGCTTAAAATGAGAGGGACTGAGGGGCATGTTGTAGTCACTAGCATAGAGAAATTTTGGAGTTTAGCCAGATGCATATCTCCGGGTCTTATGTTTAATTCTAGCACTGCTGTCTGAGAAGTCTTGCCATGACTATTTAAAAAAAATAGTTTATTTATATATTATGAAAGAGAGGGGAACGGAGGGAGAAAGAGAAAGAGAGAACAATTGATCAGTTGCCTCTCACACACCTCCAACTGAGGACTTGGTCTACAACCTAGGCATGTGCCTTGACTGAGAATCGAACCTGCGATCTTCCAGTTCACAGGCTGGCACTCAATCTATTGAGCCACAGGGTCAGGCCAGGACTCCATGACCCTTGACTTCCCTCTGGGCTTTTGGTCCATCAAAAATCATCTTTTCTTTTCCATATTAAATAGGATGTATCCCAGCCTGATCCCTGCTGAGAAGTTGGAGGCCTTGAGAGCTCTTCTTATGCTGAAGTCTGTCTCTTTACTCAGGGCTGGTGTTATATGTGCCATTTAAATTGTTTTTTTAATGTCGTGATTTCCCTTTGAATCTTACTGGGTTCTCTACAGTCAATAGTACTGACATCCATTTATCTTTATGACAAAGGTTCTCTCTTTTCATTTGGCTATGAGGCTGCTGTGGGACAACATCTCTGAAATTCTTCAGAGTCCTGTTACCTACAGGGAGAGTCAAGAAGATATCCAGGAGGAACAAGACAGAAATATCAGTTCTCCTAAAACCTAGGTCCAGACTTGGCATAGCATCACTTCTGCTTCACTCCAAAGATCAAACCAATCACAAGGTAGCCCATATCCAGTGGAAGGGAAACAGATTCTCCCTCTCCTAGAAGGGTTGTCATGGAATTAGCAGCCACCTCTAATCTGCCACAACTATTTAAGGGAATGTAGGAAGGGAAGAGATACCTGGATGTGGGAGGGCTAAATGCTCCACTAATACCATACAGAGTCAACAGACAACATTGACAACTAGCAGGTGAAGAAAGAGATGTATAAACAAGAAGTATTTACACTTTTGGATATAAATACCAGAAATAATGGCTTTAAGAGCTGAATGTAGGAACCTCTAGGGAGAGGATTTGTGGATAGGGAGAGATGTCTTTCTGTAGCTGAGGCCACAGTTGGCATTCCACACAGTTGAAGGGACACTTTGGCAGCACCAAGGCCTGTTTTATAAGTGTACGATCTTTGCAGATGCTCAGGGCCTCGTGCTTAGAAGGACCCATGCTTGGTTCAATGTTCTGCTGTTACCATCCTGAAATTCTTAGTGAAAATAAATCCTTGCATTTTCATTTTGCACTGGGTCCTGGGTGGCACATCTCTGTGTCCTCCACAGTTTCTACTCTGTGAGAGTCTGCTGTGACCTGATAGGTATCCCAACCATCAAAGGTGCACCTCCAAAGTGAAAACAACCTAGTGGATGCTCCCTCATAGCTATGTGGATCCAGAGTAAAACTCCAAGCTATCATTGGCAAATATGTTGTCCCATATAGTTGGTTCTCTTTTCATTTGAATGCTACTTTCTTTAGCCATGAAGAACCCTAAGACACCAATCCAAAAGAACCTATGCAACCCAATGTTTATAGTAGCACAATTTACAATTGCCAAGTGCTGGAAGTGACCTAAGTCCCCATCAGTAAATGAATGGATCAAAAAACTATGGTACATTTACACAATTGCATAGTATGCTGCAGAAAGAAAGAAGAAGCTCCTACCCTTTGTGACAGCATAGATGGAACTGGAAAACATTATGCTAAGTGAAATAAGCCAGGCAGTGAGGGACAAACACCATATGATCTCACCTTTAACTGGAACCTAGTCAACAAAAGAAAAAATCAAGCAAAATATAACCAGAGACATTGAAATTAAGAACAATCTGACAGTAACCAGAGGGGAGGTGGGAGGGGGTAATGGGGGGAAGAGGGGTAGGATTTTCCGGAACAACTATAAAGGACACGTGGACAAAACCAAGTAGGGTGTGGGAGCCAGGAAGGGAGGTATGGCTGGGGTGGTGTGGTGGGGGCCAAATGCAGACAACTGCAACTGAATAACAATAGAATATTTTTTAAAAAGTAATGTTACTAGATATCCTTACATATCCTTTAACAGTTTCAATAATTTTATTAAATTATTTTAGCTAGATATGTGTTCAATATAAAATTATACTTCATTTAAAAAATCTAGAGAGTCTCTGAAATAGAATTAAGCTTCCACATAATTTAGCTGGTTATGTCTAAGTAAATGTAAGTAGAAATTAATCAGTGAAATTAAGTAACTGAGTCAATATAAAATATTTTTTCTCCTTTTTGTTGTAAATTTTTTAAATGTTCTATTTTTGTGTTGAGTGTTGAGTCAATTTGGGCCAATGTGTTTGAATCATCCCTTTCTATTCCCTTTTTCCTGAGCTTGTTGGTAACAGAATCAGAAACAGAACAGATTACTAGGATTGGAGGCTCTCCAACTTCAGTCCTTCATTTTAGAAGTGAAGAAGATGAGAGCATACAAGGACATTGCCCAAGGTCACACAGTTTCTCAGAGCAAACCATGAACTAGAACTCAGTTCTCCTGATTTTAAACAAGATTTTTCACTATATTTGAGATAGAATTTCTTCATCACCAGTGATTCTGACTTTAATTCTCTGATGAGAGGCATTTCAGTCCATGCTTAATTTCTCAGTAGCTTGGAAAATTTCTAATAAATCGAGTTTAAATGAGAATCTGTGTTTCAAAACTGGGAAGGGAGATTTATGAGGTGACTCTCAAAGGTGCAAATGTTGGCATTTTCTCTGTTGAGTTACAGTTGTCAGTTGCTGCACCTGGAAGATTTCAGTCCCAATGGTTGCCATCAATTCACATCACAATGCTACCTGTTCCTCTTTGTATGAACAAAGAGTTGTCGAAACAGGAAGTCCGATTACAATGGGCCCACAGAGTCAGCCTGAGGCTGTATCTGAAAATCTGGTAACTTTGAATATAGCATGCCCAGAGATGAGAACCTTCATAACAATTGAAAGGGCAGAAGCTGTCATTCTGCCTTCATGGACAAAATGTGTTGATGAAGGGCTGATTGTTTGAAACAAGGCCAATATAAGAAGTTATGCCAAGTATCATCGCTATTGGGGTTAGTTGGAAAATTAACTTTTCAGGACGATGATTCTTTCCTGGAAGCTAAAATAAATCTGGAACAATGGACTATGATCTTGGGTACAGGCCAGAAGTGGTCATAGTGCTTTGGGTAGCCAATAAGAGGTCAGAATAAACTGTCTCTAGCAGTTCAAATCACCTGTAGTCTCAGTGATGTTGCTGTATTGTTTTCCTGGTGTCTGAAGTGTGTGTTACCTATGCATTTTGCCTGGTCTTTCCCTACAGCTATACTTCTTTGCCTCCATCTCAAACTAGGAAAAAAGTAATAAACTAATTTCTGCCTATGCGTAGCATTCTTGCAAAATAGGAATCACATTGATGAATTAGATTGGGTATTTCTCGATCAAATCACCTGTGAACTTTACTTCCTTTTACGTTTTGGAACTCATGCCTGCCCAATTTCAGTCAGTGTATTTAAGGCAGGTTAAACCTACTTGCAGAAATAAGGACTTATAGCCTTGAACTCATCAGCATATCATCTGGTCATGCCTCCAGCCACAGTGATTGGCTCAGATATGGGGTTCATAGCCAGGTTAGAGCTTCTGAGATGCTGTGGCTTCTGCAAGGCAACAGTTCTTTCCTCTTTGGGTCTGGATTGTGAAAATACAAGAGGCTTAGAGCCATTTTGCCACTATTATGACAGCCAATCTAATGATGAAGCTTGTATAAAAGAGGGCAGGTATGACCAGATAAGCACTGATGACCCCGCTCGAGCTGTCTAGATGAAGCCATACACCTGCACTTCTCAGTTATTTGATGCCCAAAACTCTCTTTGTGGTTTAGTCACTTTGAGTATCTGTTGGTCCTTCACAGCATAAAAAGTAAGACTATTAAATTACCCATCACACCACGGACCCTTTCAGTGAACCCAACCCGCCCACCACAGCACCCCACTGGGAATTCAAAATATTCTAGCCTTCAGAATCGATCTTACTCTGGATACTCACCATAAGAGTTCAGAATGTTTGTTCCACCTTCCTGTATAAGTCCCCTCCAATTTAATCCTCCTGAGTCTTGACCACATAGTGCACTTGAGCCATTTACTTGGACTTGCCTCTACAGATGACACTGAGAAAACCCCTTGGGTTACAGGGTCAGGGTGGGGACTTTGATGTCACACTACGTGGCTGAGGGTAAGAGGTCCCATAATTCCTACCTGTGCCCATTGACACCTGAAAAAGTTGAATAGTTTGTCCACTAAACTCTGTAGAAAAAAAGAAGTAGTTCACCCTGTGTCAGGAGTCTGTCCTATAAAGGACGTGCTGAGGAGTTAATGTATTTCTCCCCAATAAAAAGAAGTGATGAGCAAGGTGAAAAGTACAGCCTACCTGGAAGCAAGATACTTCCTGAGAGATGCTCCTGCGGTTCATTCTATTGCATTATTCATTTTTCCCCAAAAGAAGAGGTTCTCAGCTTAAAATATTAATTAACATAATGTTAACAAATTCAAAGATTTGAGGTAAGAGGTAGGAGCTTCAGTTTCCTCTGCCCACACTCTCTGGGAAAAAGATCTTAGTGGGGCAGTCTAGCAAACAAATACAAAATCATTAGGTTACTCATTGCACTGACTGACATAGACCCCTTTCATTAGAGAGCAAAGAGGGACTTCACAGCCACATCCCCATCTTAATAAATGAGGTAGTTGAGGCACAAGAACCTCCTTGCACTTGCATAAGATCACCCTGAGACCCAGCCTAGTGCCAGAATGGAGCCCAGCACCCAGGCCTCCACTCAGCATTCCTGTTCCATAAAACTATGCTCTGTAGCCATATGATAGTAACTGTCCATTTGCCAAAATGTGATTGATTGACCATCTGCTATGTTTAGGATGTTATACTAGTCTCTCTAGATTCAGATCAATGGGTTAGCTCCATATTTTGTGGTCATCAAATTCCTCCACTTTCTCTAGCAACATGAAGAAAGCTCATTATATTCCAGGTCAAAGGTATTATCATTGTATAAGGCAGAGATACAATATGAAGGGTTCCAAGGGATTTGAGTACATAGTTTGAGGAGGCCCAGGACTATATTTTATTCTTACATCCTAAAAAACCCTATTGCTTACCTATTGCCTGCTTCTATATGACGGTGATTCCCAAATACATATCTCCATCAATGGCCCTCTTCTCAGCTCCACACCCTACACCCACATGTAGCTCGGCTCCGTCCAGCTGGACGCCACACTGCAGCACCTCAACAGTTCCAAAACATAATGCTCCATCTTTCTTCAAAGCTTACCCCTCTCTCTTCTATGTAATTTGTGCTCTCTAGTTATCTAAGCTAGAAACCACATATTTATCTACAGCTTCCCCCAAACCCTTGTCTTTGTGCCTCATTGATTATTAAGGTTATCAGTTCTTTTTCTAATTGTATTGCTATTTTCTAATTGTGTCATTTCCTCATTTCAATTCTCACTGAGCGACTTGAGACTTTTATTGCTTTCTATTTAAATTTCAATTTAACTGTTTTCTAATTCATCCACAAATTTACCATGAGAATTCTATTTTTTGCCAAAAATAATTAATCATATGATTTTTTTTTACCTAAAATTATTTCAGCACCCACGGATGTGCAACCTGTAATGTCTTGTTATTCTTTTCCATCAGTGAATTCAGAAGGTTAGAAAAGTTGAATATGATCTAGCAATTTGTCTTTTTGGTATATATTCAAAGGACAATCACTGTCTCAAAGAGATATCTGCACACTCTTGGTCACTGCAGTAGTATTCACGAGGGCCAAGACCATGGGCACAATCTAAATGTCTATCAACAGATAAATGAACAAAGAAAATTACACACACACACACACACGAGTATTATTCAGCCATAAAAAAGGAAATCTTCCTATTTGCAACATGAATAGCCTTTGAGGACATTATGTTAAATAAAATAAGTCAGACAGAAAAAGACAAGCACTGTATGGTCTCACTTCTATGTGAAATATAAAAACATAACACTCACAGAAACAGAAAGTAGTATGACAGTTGCCAGAGCCCAAGGAATAGGGGAAATGAGGAGATATTGGCCAAAGCGCACAAACTCTCAGTTGTAAGATGAACAAGGTCCATAGACCTAACATACAGCATGGCGACTACAGTTGATAAAACTGTATTGCATACTCAAAAATCACTATGAGATTATACCTTAAGTGTTCTTGCCTTAACAACAGCAAAATGGTAATTATGTGAGGTGAAAGGTATGTTTAACTCACCTTACTATAGAAAACATTTCCCAATATATAAATGTATCAAATCATCACGTTGTACACCTTAAACTTACACTATATTATATGTCAATTATATTTCAATAAAGCTGGGGAAAAACAGATACATATAAAGGCACAAAGAAGCTCATAGACTCATAACAAACACAGATACTCAATTGTTTTATTAGGTACATACCTCTCACAACTCAGAGACGACCACAATGCACAAACAAGCACCTACTAGGAGTGACAGCAAGGCAGACCAGAGCATATTTCGACCCAAAGGAGTAGGGGAGAGGGAGAAACAGAGTAAGAGGGAGAGAGAGAGAGAGCGCACAAGCAAGAGAGGAAGAGAGAGAAGGATTGGAAAAGTTTAAAGTCAAGATCAAAAAGAAACAAATGAATTAAAACAATTACATAGATATATACAGACATAATATATTTAGGAAAAAAGAAACACATTCATCCTTTACAGATTAAAAGACACATTTGGGTTAGAAACTTGAAATTACACTCTGCATTACTTAGTTTGCTCATAAAACTGTCATGATTGGCAAATTTAGTATTTTTAAGGATGAGAAAAATGATGGAAAAACTCTAGGAAGAATGTAAGGGGTTTTAAAAGAATTTCTTTGTGTCCCCCCCCCCAGAACTAACCCAAAAGTCCTTAAGAAATACCTTCAAAATAATCCAAAATTTATTCTTTTTCCTTCTTGGCTTTCACATCTCTATGACGAGATTACCACCGAGGTCTAATCAAGCAGTAAAAATGTTATGGTTGTAATAAAGTAAAGAATGAAATATCAAGACCCACGAATGTATGCACCAGAGATTAAGTATGAAGAAAAGTTGGGAGGGAAGAAATAATTATTGCCTGAAGTCGTAGAGGGAGGCCTCATGGAGGACATGGGATCTGAGCCATGTTGTTTCGGTGGATATGTGGGTGGGTTTCTTGTTTTCTTTTCTTTTTGTTTGTCTAGTGTCCATTTCTGAGTTCTGGGAACCTTCCCCACTCCCACTTTATCCATTTGGTTTGGTTTGGAACTGACTGCATCTAGTACCCCCCAAACCATAGGGTGGGCTCTGGTTTGGAGTTTGGCCAATAAATATTATATAAGTTTATTCAGGGCATATAATAAATTTAGGCCAATAGAGTGAAACATGAGACTTTTGCTAGAACATCTGGAAAATTATCTTTTACTGGAGTTGCTGAGCTGGTTGAATGAAGTCTAGAGCTATGGATGATCGCGCGTCTTGACAACTCATGGGTAAAACTTAGAAATAGACACTCAACACAAATTCTTGACATGATTTCATGAGTTCTTGGATCCATTCATGCCTGAAGAACCCTGATGTCCCCTAAACTTTCCACTTACCAGTATGTCATTCACAAATTCTTTTTACTGTTCAAGCCAGTCTGAGATGTTTCTGGCTTTTGTATGCAAAAGAGTTCTAACGTAAATACAAATGTAATTGGATTGGGATAAGTGGAACAAAACAGTAAAGGCATTCCAAATGACAGCTGTCCATCCTGAGCAAAGGCCAGGCTGTGGGAGCAGGAGGTATAATGGGGAGAAGACTGGAGATTATATAATGAGGTAGAACATGAGATTAATGTTTGCATTGGTCAGGTGGGACCTGCAGGTAAGACTAAAACACACTGAAGGAAGATCTTACACCATTGATGTCAAGAATTCATGAAAGGTTTTTGAACAGTAGACATAGTGACATAGTGATAAGATTAATTTATATTTCTATAGCATCTCACAGGTTCCAAAGTGATTATTACCTTGTTTTGAATGATCTTTTGAAGATATTAATATTATCACACCTATCCTACAGATGAGAAAACTGATAGGTAGAGAGGTGGTATAAATAGACATTGTATCACATCTTTGCTGCCTAAAACCTTCAGCGATTTTTCATTGTCTTTAGAATAAATTCAAAGTCCTTACCAGAGAGTACATTTTCTGCATGATCTGACCCCCTAATTCCCCCCCTGTTTTATCCCACTCCACACCTTTTATACACTCCCTGCCTTATCCCAGGTACATCACTCCAAGATACCGCATCATCTTCCAGATCCTCAAAAGTTTCGAGTCTTTCAGGACTCAGAGGCTGAATACATGTTACTTTGCATGGAGGAACACACACGTAGTGGATCCAGACATAGTTTTAAGCTTTGTGGGAGCCACATGAAAGTAAAAAGCAGCAGTGAAATCAATTTGAACAATATACTTAACCCAAATATTAAAATACTTCAACATGCAATAAATATAAATCTATTAGGTTGATTTTTCATACAAAGTAATTGAAATCTGATATGTATTTTATACTTATAATCCATGTTAACTAACATTCATACATTCAAACATTGATACTATGTTTGAATCAAGTTTTCAAATATGTGAGTAGTGGCTACCATGTTGGATAGTACCACACTGAATAGGTTAAAAGTATTGATTTGGCTAAATTTATATTGGAGTAAATGTTTATTTTTATTTTTTTCCTAAACACCAGCATATGAGACTTCACAGGGAGACTAGAGCAAACACAGAACAAATAAAAGAGTGACTTTATGTCGGTCTATCTGTGTTACCATGTTAGTTAATTTTTCCACTGCTTCCACCTCCCCATATTTATCAATCACTTAAAATAATGCCTGGTACAAAGTTAGAACTCAAAGAGTGTGAACTACTTTTATTATCAGGGGCAGAACTGCTTTTATTATCAGGGACTACTTTTTAATAGCAGGGACAGAATGTGGTCCCAGGACTCCTGACTTCTAGCCAAATTCCTTTTCCAGGATGCCAGGGGCCTCCCACGTTAGCCGTACATTTATGCAAAAAACAAAACTTCATAAGTAGCCACCAGCAGCATGGAAACGCACCCTGGATTCCTGGTGCTGGAAGATCTGAGACTCTTGAAATCACCTGCTTGCAGGACACAGTGCTGAAAAACAAAGCCATTTCATTTTCCTGGATTGACCTTTAAATCCCTGCGTGCAGCCTCAGCTACGCAGCCCGGGCTGCTAAGCACCCTGATGCTCGTATTAAAGATGCAGGATCCCGCTTGTGAGCAGGGAGCACTGGACGCCTGTCACGGGGGAAAGTCGGTGTCGGGAGGCCGTGTTTTTATGTGAAGGCACTCCCACCGATGAAGAGAGTTAATGAGGCCGTGCTTGAGCTACATTCCCACTAATGAATCAACTGAAAAATTAAAGGCTAAAAATACTTCATAATTCTCTTTGAGTAACATTCTTAGAACCGACAATTGGAAAAAAAATTCATTTTCTTGAAGCAATGATGCCTCGAAGACAGCCAGAGTAACCAAATCAAAGCCCAGTGATTCCATAGGGCGGGGAAGATAATAGTGAATGGTAAAGTACCTAATTAAGTCTATTTTGTTGGTATAAATCCCCAAGGTGCATATGTGGCTCCTACTCACTAAATATTTTTTAAAGGTTACTTAGTCTCTCAGAAACCTGTCCTCACATTACAAATTCACTAGAAGACAGGGATAGGAACAAATTCTATGACCTCTGATGTGACAGAATCACAGGTAGGCAAAGTAGGACCCTCATTCACACCCTCTCCACAGGTGATATGCAAAATCCACAGTTTTTCACTCCGAGCAGGAAGTGTGCGGGGGTTGGGTATGTGGTGGATCAGAGAGCTATCAGTAGCTGAGAGTGGTGGTTTTCTTTATGCCTTCATCACATTGTAACTGCTCATCTACCTTGAACAAGGTATTATGACAGATTCTGAGGATAGGACACAAATGTCATCCTGCCTTCATGAGACTTACAGTCCCGTGGAGGGGAAAAATAACGCTTATGAAATATAGCATATCTTCAAATAGCATTATTTTGTTCAGTGTTAATTTGTTACAGTGAGATGCCTGAGATGCTGTAGGAATTTATCTAATGTTTATATCAATTCACCTATGGTAAAATTGGTTTTGTTCTACATTGTTTTGCTTGAAGTCGCAGAACTTATCAATGACATTAAGTGAGGCCTTACTGCAAGTACGTAATAATAAGCAAACTTAATAACTTAAACACTTTCTTCCAAGACCTGTGCTCGGGACTTGAAATACCCTACCTCAGTTAATGTTTCCACTGGGAGTGAATATCAAATTACAGCAAAGGTGAGTGCTACAGAGGAGAGGAACGTGGTCGTGATAGCACATGGCAGGAGGCTGTAACTGATTTGAGAAAACAGGAAGGGACCAGTGAGCAGGCGCATTTTGGTAAAGGTTGAACAAGTAGCATTCCAGGGGGAAGTGTGATGTGCAGTGTGTGCCCATGTCCATGCTACAAATATTCTCGCGGTGCCTTATTTAAGCGTCCATTGTAACGTCACCAAAGGGAATTGGGAACAGCAGTGCACAACCAGCCCTGCACACGAGCAGATGCAACCTAGGTTTAGCATATCGCTGCAGTAAGTTATGTTTAGGGAAGACAGGCAATGAGTTAAGTGGATCCTCCTGTCTGTGGTATTCCTATCAGTTGTCTGACACAGGGCCACAGGTGGAGATGGGGCAGTCCTTAGAAATATTATAAGGGATCCAGCCAGGCATAAACACACACCTAAAATCTACCTGTGGAATGAATAGATGCCTTGCCTATACAAATAAACTATACATTTTCATAAGCAATTTCAGGATTAATAACACAATGCATCCAAGGCTCTGATAAGCTCATTGTACCCTTTGTTTGCAGAGTACCTTATTAATAAAAATATATAATTTACCTAATCCCAGAAACAAGATAGTGATGCTAGGTCTTGAAAATGAATAAATCTTCTCAGTTGTGAAAGGGAAATAAGGACATCCCCCCCAAAACATGCTATTGATAGCTGGCTCAGCGTGGCCGATGGTGTGGGGAGGTAGAACACAGTCTCCTAGGGAAGACAGCGAGGGGAGGGCGGTAGACTAGAACCAGCTGTGAGGGTTTGGCACATTGTGTAGATAGTGTGCCCATCCCCATGGTTTTATCTGGTTCTCCCTGCAGAGCTTTAACCTAGAGGGTAACATGAGAAGACTTGCCTTTCAGAAGAATCTTCTTTGAGTTAATACGGAAGATGGCTGCAGAAGTAAGAATCTGAGAACAGGAAGATCAGCTTACAGTCTGTGGGAACAGTTCAGAAACAGGCAGTTAGGACGCAGTCGATGGAGACACAAAGGGAGACCTGGATTTCAGCAGTTCCCACCGCGCTATTCCTCCACACAGATGGGTGCCCATGGTGAATCCTCACCAGACCGTCTGATGACACAAAGGTGATGAAGACTGAGAGGGTGTATCAGTTTTCTACCAACAACAACTGTGAAAGAAGTAACAAATCTATCCATTGTTTTTTGCCTTTGGGTCACTGTCTATGAACATACAGTATAATTAAGATTATATTTACAATTTTCACCAAAACGCATTCGGAGGAATCTATATTTTGTTTCACTTCCTTATGCTAGAGAGCTTCCCCTTAAGGTGTTTGCTTTTGAGAATGACAGGGGGGAAATTCTGTTTACAAATGAAAGATTTGGAACAGATAGTTGTTATTATTGTGACTTTAAGCTAAATAATGCTTCGTTTTCACATTTTTTTAAGTTCAGAATTATTTTTTCTTTACGTTTGGTATTTATATCTGTGTGTGACAGCAAGAAATAAAGTCAAAGAGTGGAGTAAATTTAAACAGCTGAGCTCCCAGTTGATTTCTGTGTTTGAGTTTTCTATAATGTTCAGCATCCCCAGACGAAAGCAAGTCTTAGTGACACAGAACTCTTAAAGGAATATGCTTACATGAGCTTGTCTTCGCAGGGCACAATGGTTCACATTTCTCCGTATGTTTCTATCTTTGAGGCCTGTTGATCCGACACACTGTAATGTGCCCTATGGAGTTCCAAAGAATATGTAAAGGAGATGTATTCATTCAACAAGCATCTAATAAGCACCTACTATGTGTCAGACACTGATCTAGGATCTCAGTGAAGGGTGCAGACAATGCCTTCCCTGCCCTAGAGCACAAAGGGGGAAGGTTCCCAGGGCTCCAATGGTTAATTGTCAGCTGTTACATTTGCTTTGTGAGTTAGTGATCTGTTACAAAGGTTCCTTTAAAAAAATGAGCCAACACTATTTAAAAATAACTGCCTTATGCTAAACCTTTGCCTTAAGCTTGAAAATTTATGGTCCAGACAAAGCAGCCAGATTGCCTGAGGTTGCAAACAGCTAGTGGCAAGGCGGGGATGAGAATTCGAGGCTGTGGGTTCCCAGGCGATTCCTCTTCACTCTCCCACGTTATTTTCCTGCTCTCTCTTCCCTTGGCAAACTGACTAGTGGAAGCACACAGATTTGGAGAAGTTTGGAGTCTGAATTCTAGATAAATTAAACACATTTTCCTGGCCCTTGGCTTCTTCATTCATAAGATGAGGATACATGTGGTTTGGGGAATCAGATCAGCCCAAGTTTTTTAAATATAATCTGCAAACTGTAAAATACTCTACAGATGTTACCAATTATATTCTGAGACCTTAAGTCTGTACTGATACTTCTCAAAGCAAAAGAATTATAGGGTGCAATGATAAAGGCAAGGTAAAATAAGACTAATATGTGCCAATAAATCAGATTAGTAGAACTGAAGCAAAAAAAAAAAATATCTGAGTTGCATCCTGGTCTTTCTGCTTCCTGTGTGATGTCAGCTGAGAGGGGCCCTACCTGCAGTGTTTGAGGCTTGAGTTCTAGCAAGTTAGTCAGACTCTAGAGTTGTTCTCTGAGTCTCCATTGCTTCAACTGTAAGACTGAGATGAAACTACAGAGCCTATCTCACTGGGCTGCTCACTGAGACGGTGCTTTTAAAGCACACAGGACAATGTCTAGGACATAGTAGGTGCTCAATAACAATCACCTGTGTTTTTGAATTCTAAAATATTGACATTAATTCTCACCTCATGAAATATTCACGAGAATTAAATAAATGATGGTTAATTACCTATCCAATAAGTGACTGATGTTTGTAAGACATTGGAAATGTTTTTTCTCTCCCTTTTGATGTGTAAAAAAAAGCTGCAACGACTATATTTACCGTAAGGGGAATGCCATGAGTCCATTTTCCTGTCAGTGGCTCCAAAATCTTAATGTATGTCATAATCTTATTGAGATTTATTAAAGATAAAAAAGCATCACCCTTCGTCCCACCTCCTGGGAAGAGGGAACCCAGAATTTTACTTTTCACAGATAATCTCAATAGAAATAATACAAACGATAAATTAAAATTGCCTGAGGCCTGAGCCCTTGCTACTCAAAGTGTGGTCTTTGTTCCAACAGAAACAGCACTGCCTGGGGATTTGCTAGAAACACACAGAATCTCAGCAAGATCCCCAGGTGATTTCTGGGCGTGTCACTCTCGGAGCAGGTAGGTAAGACTCACGCTCACCTGGGTCTCTGAGCTTCTTTTCCTCTAAGATAATATTTTTGTTATATTTAACCATAAATGTCAGGTTTACAAAAGACAAACACAAATTTTTAAAAAGTGTATAGTTGTTTTAAAAAAAAATACAAGCAAATGGTTTGGATACATAACATCTTTACATTAATTAAATGCTTTTAAATATGTAATCAATGTGCAGTTTTTAATATCTGCTAAGGGTGACTTCAATATAGTTGCGATTTGCCACGATGCCCTTAACTCTAATGCCTGGACTGACCAGATTCTAGTTTGTTATGCCGTTACAGTCTGCCCTGGTGTTAGTCAAAGATTTCCTAGTTCACACAGCCCAAAAGGGTGCCAGGGTGGAGGGTGGATTGCCAGTATTATCCAATAATCCATGGTTTGAAGACTGTATAAATGCATTTTATCTTAAATAAAAGCAAAATCTTTTATTTAAAAAAAAAAGACTGGTAGGAAAAATGGGCATTTTATAATATCTCAACATTGTTACTAAGTTAGTCTCAGAGATTTTGTCCATTATATTGTTCAATGTCTTTTATTTAAAAGATTATTTAAGTTAATTTTAGAAGTAAAATATTGCTTCTAAAATCATTCTCTCCTGGTGATTTTAACCTTTGTCTTCCAAAAAAATGGGAGCAAAAAATAATTAGAATTTTTCCCATTAGTTGATATCTCAAGAATTAAATTTGATATTCAATGAGAGTAATTCTATTAGCCTAGGTTTTTGAATGTGTTAATCATACTTTCCAATGGCATAGTTTCCATGTTTCTATGGCTCTTTTAAAGATTTTTTTAAAAACACAGGTATAATTTATATGCTGTAGAGTGAACAGGCCTGTTTTGCACGTGCACAGACCCATGTAGCCACCACCCAGAACACATAGGCTGTTTCTATCCTCATGATCCTTCAAGTTCACCTTGTGGCACTTCCTAATCAATAACTCCCAACTTCAAATTTATTATGCTGACTTCTTCATATAGATTAGTTTTGACTATTCTTGAAATTTATATAAATTCAAAGTATAAGATCCTCTGTGTCTAGTTTCTCTCATTTAATATAGTGCCTTTAAATTCTGCCAGTGCTATGGTGTTTATCAGAGTTTGTCTTTTGTATTGCTGCGTAGTGTTTCAGTATATATATATATCCCAATATTTTATTCATGCTTCTGTTGATGGGCATGTGAGTGGCTTCTAGTTTGAGGGGATTATAAATAGAGCCAACATGAACATTTGTGTGTAATTATTTTGGTACAGATGGGTACTTATTTCTATTGGGTATATACTTAAAAATGAATTTTCCTTTTAGTAGTCTTCCAATGTATGCATAAATCCTTTCTGGATATAGGTGCAGTACACATTAAAATTGGAAGGAAAGAAAAAAGACAAGAAAGATGCATAGGGAAAAGAGGAATAATGAAAATAATGTAACAGCATGTCAGGATTAGAGGTGTGTATAGTATACGGGGAAATGCTGGTTACGCAGTCTTGGAATGCTGGATTTTTCTACTTCAGGCATTGCTTCTTTCTGAAGCTTAATTGATATGTTTATTCATCCAAAAATAGGGTTGGTTGATCAGATGTCCTCAGTGATCCTTTCTACCTTGATAATTTAGGATTTAACAAGAATTTTTAAACCAAAGAGGGGTAGGATCAAGGGTAGGGAGTGGGGATGGCTGTCAGGGCAGGAGGGAGTGGTGGGAGAAAAATGGAAATAACTGTACTTGAAAAACAATAAAAATATTTAAAAAAAGAATTTTTAAAGTGAATTATCTATCTGTTTGAAAAGGAAATACGTTAGAGTGTCCTTTGTGATTAGTAAGTTGTGGGGGAGGAGACTTCCAGAACTTTTCCTTTAAATGTTAACAATTTTGATGCCAGAACTGCGTCTACTCCTCCCTGAATCGCTCTCTCAGTGTGAGGCTTTGTTGAGCTGACTGACCAACGTCCACGCATTTGCTGGGCCACACTGACCGGACAGCAAGGCCACTATGACTTACAGGACAGGACCCAGGTCACCCACTCTCCCTGTCCTCCTGCCTCAATAGACTGTCCTGAGCAAGGCACGAGACAGGGTGTCTGGTCCTCTGGTTAGTTTCTCCCTTCCCACCCCATGTGTTTGGTTGGATGGGTAAATTCAGGGAACTTGGTGCCTATTTACACGTCCTTTCCTGTATAAGTGTGCTTTAGCCCAGGAGTTCCAAAATTTAATTTTGGAGAGGCAAGCACCTCATTTCATCTCTCACTAATTAAACTTTAACTCCAATTATCAGAGGACTGTATGTTAGTAGTACTTAATTCTTGGCTACTAAAAAATCTTTTTTTTTCCAGTTGAGAGTTGTTTTCCCGTTATGTGTAGCACTCTCTTAGCAAAGAACCCAAGAAGTGAAACGGAAGATAGGGTGGTAGGATTACCCAGATTTTCTCAGGGCTTTCAAAGAGAGGATATTGAGACATCGCAGAAGTTCTATGTGCAGGGCAGCCTAAGGCTGTGCCAGGAGAAGAGAGCTGTTAAAACAGGGACAGCCCTGGCATCGATCCTGGCTGCCAGGGAACCAAGCTCTGCATCCCTTCCAACCCGAATCCCACAGCTGCAGGTCAGGAGGGCTGCTTGGATTAGGGTACCAGTGGAAACAAAAATGCCAAGGAGGGGCAGGAGCTCTGGGAACCACGTCCTGCTTTTCCGGACTCCCCTGCAGGAGGACCTGAATGTGTCATGGAGTGCCAATCTGGGCTGTCACCACACGCCCTGCCTGAGTTCTTCTCTTTATAGAATACATTTATCTTCCCCCAGCAGCTTTTTATTATTGTAGGGTTTATCTGCCCACTCTGGAGGTGATTAAAAAGAAAAAACATTTAGAATGATTACATCACCTGCCGCAGCACACACAGCTAGCATGTGGTGAGAGTAATGTTAGATGGCCTGGCTTCAAGGCCCGTGACATCTGTGTCATGATCAGCCAGCTCTGTCTGTCGTTCTGCAAATGGAGACACTGGAGTCTGGGAAGCCTATTAAGATGTCAGAGCAAGGGGCATGGGACTCCTGACTCACTCCTGGGTCAGTGCCAGCCCTTCTGCCTTGTCTTGTTAATGCCAAAACAAAGCCCATGTGTCTCTCAAGGCATGTTCTGAAATGTCAGGAAAGGATTGTTTTGTCATCTCCCTTTTAGAAGGAAACTTTATCCTTTGTGACGACACGGGTGGACCTGGAGAATATTATGCTAAGTGAAATAAGGCAGTCAGAGAAAAACAAGTATCATATGATTTCACTTATATGTGTAATCTGATGAACAAAATATACTAACAAACAAAATGGAAACAGATTCATAGAGAACAGACTGACAGCCGTCAGAGGGGAGGAAGGTTTTGGTTTGGAGCTGGGTGAAAAAGGTGAAAGGATTAAGCAATAAAACAAACAAACAAATAAACAAAAATGTAAAAAACTTCATAGACACAGGCAATAGTGTGATGACTACCAGAGGGAAAGGGCAGCGGAGGAAGTAGAAGAGGGTAAAGGCAGACACAAATGGCGATGGAAAGAGACTTGACGGGGGGTGGTGAACACACAATACAATATGCAGATCATGTATTACAGAATTCTACAGCTAAAACCTATGTAAGTTTATTAATCAATGTCACTCCAATAAATGCAATAAAAAAACAACAAATAAAGACTCAGATACTGGAATCGCATTGCCTTGATTTGAAGCATAACTCTGCCATTTATACTGTGACATCAGTTTTTCTGTTCTTCAGAGTCCTCATCTATAAAAAGGGAAACATAGCAGTGCCTTCTCATTCAGTGTTAGGAATACTAAATGAGATGATCCATGTGATTAGTTTACCCTCATACCAGGCATATAATCACAGCACCATGAGTGGTAGCCACTATTATTTCTGTTCTATTTCTGACTCATACGCAAGCAAGGTGGTTCCAACAGAAGCCAGAGGTTTGGGAATGAGGACGGTGATGATTTGTCCCAAAACGCTCACAGGTCAACACAGGTACACTTCCCTGGGGACTGGAATCAGATCTGCGTCTTAACTCAGAGCAAACGCTAGTCCGTCTCTTATTCTCCTAATTGTCCAGCAGGTTAATTCATCGCAGGGTGCCAGACTCTGACTGGGGCCCAGACTCCAGACATGGAGAACAGAGTCCCTCTCTCGGGGCTCAGCCCGAGAAATTAAGCAGGAGAAGATGCACGTCTGGCTGTCGGCACGGTCTGAGGAAGGAGAGAAGGAGCAAATGTGTGGCAATAAAAATACCAGAAATTCAAAAAAAAGGAGAGAGAGAGAAAAACACAATAAAGCAACATAGGTGCCAGAATCCCATTTTTGTAAAATATCAATTTATAAAAATTAGAACAAAAGATTATGTATAATTTATATATGATATTATGGAGTATATGTGATATATAATTGTATAGTATATATTTACACATTTAAACCAAAATAAATATAATACATTTTATATATGACCATGTATTCTATATAAATATTTCTTTTATATACCATATATAATTTTATTTTTACATAAAATATGTTATCATTCTGTTCAAACCAGAACAGACATGAAGTAGGAGGTAAGAAGGGGTTGGATTCTGCATATAATCTGAGAGAGAGCCAGAAAGATTTGCTGAGGGATTCGGTATGGCATGGGTCACAAAGAGGACTCCCAGAAAGCTGCAAGATTTTTGGGAGCTGAGCCAACAGAATGAAGGAACCTTCATGAGTGAAGAGGCGGCAGCGCCCACTCAGAGTCAGCTTTGGGGAGGGTGCCAGGAGTTCCATGTTGGACATATTAAATGTTAAGTATCTAAGGCACCGGCGAAGAGTAACGGTGAGTAGGCAGTACAACATTCAAGTCTGAAATCTGGGCAAAGGTCCACTCTGAAGGCATTCATTTGCGAGTCAGCAGCCTAGAGACTAGTAATGGCTCAGGACTGAGTGACATCACTAAGAGACTAGTGGGCCAGAGAAGACGCCCAAGGAGTAAACCCTGGGTTAAAATAATCACGATTTATGTCATATATTCATGATATATTTTTTACAAATAAGCTTTAAAGTAATATGTATTGTATGATTCTGTTTGGTTTAAAATAAATCTAACTAACTCTTTACCTCACTTTATATAACACATAAGGGCGAGGGGGAAAGAGAGCTTATGAGCCCTGGCTACCGCAGAGGCCTAGAAACCAGGGTGTGCTGAGGAAGGGTTGTTAGCTACACCTGGATACAATCTTGGTTTATTTTTTTTTCCTTTTAAAATGTTTATTTGTTAAAATGGACCATTTTTATCATTTATGAAAACTTAAATAAAGAACAAAAATTAAGTTTGTTTCCCACCCAAATAGTAATTTTCAATTTCCCTCTAGGTGGAAGAATGAATAACGCAGGCTCCCCGCACAGCCCTGTGCAAACATTCACGCCGAACTGGAACGACAGCAAGGGCCCTTCGCGCTCGGCAATTACCGTCGCATCCGCGGAGATGCTGAGCAAAGAAGCTGGCATTCCGAAAGTTTGCCTTGAGCAAGAGCTCAGCTCCAGGAAAAGGTTCAGCTAATCATCCTTGGCTTTGGTCAAAGGAGCTGGAGAAGACCAGCCTCCTTCTGAGCGCTCGGAGGCGAAAACTGGGGGAGGCGTATCCAGACTGACAGGAAGGTTCGAATGGAAAGCTGAAGAGGAAGAAGCAGCAGGAAATAGCCCCACATGCTGGACTGGAACTGGAGGAAGAGGGCTTGTTTCCACTGGTTCCAGGAGCATTACTGGATTGGAAAAGATGTCAATTGTACAAGATATTGCATGAGACCATAGGCTCTGAACTCACACTGACTTTGTTCCAGCACCACCTGTGCCCGGTCGTTGTCTCACCTGGGGCAAGGTACCATGTCCCTCTGGGTCTCCCTCGGTCTTGTAACATAAAAATTATGTGATGGTGATGATGATGATGATGATGATGATGATGATGATGATAGTAGCAGGAGTAATAATAATAACAATGAGGCTTGCTTCATAGGGGTGTTTTGATTAAATAAGGCAATAGTATAAAATACTTAATGCCCAGTATATAGTAAGCATATGGCATTTGCCATTTTATTATTATTATTAATAACCTCAGTAAAATTGATTTGGCTAATTCTGGGAGTTGAATTGTGTCTGGCAAAAAAGCTATTTTCATGTCTTAATGTCTGGCATCTCAGAACATGACTGTATTTAGAAACAGGATTTTTGCAGATGAGATCAAATTAAGGTGAGGTCATACTGGGTTAGGGTGGGTTCTGATCTCATGACTTGTGTCCGCATAAGAAAGGCAGTGCACTGGACACAGATGCACAGGATGGATGTCGTGGGAAGATGAAGAGAGACGATACTGCTACAAACTGAAACACCGAGGATTGCTGGCGGCCAGCAGAAGCCTGGAGAGAGTCATGGAATACATTCTCCCCCAGAGCCTCCAGAGGGAATCAACCATGCAGCACTTCCATGTCAGACTTCCAGCCTCCACAACTGTCAGACGGTAAGTTTCTGTTTTTTAAGCCCCAATTCATGTGGTAATGCGTAAAGGCAGCTGTAGGGGACACTATTAAAGATACGTCAGCAATTAGGGAACTTGACCAGCAGTAGGCCCGTCACCACAGAAAACACTTTGGTCTGAGGATTTATAGTCTCATGAACTTGTACATGCTGGTTACCAAATATACAACATTCAGTCATTCCTTCTCTTCAGTGGAACATGATAGCTTATGGATTTCATAACAGACCAAAGAAGACAGAGACAGCCACAGTTCTACTTGGGAGACAAACTCTTCAGACACAGGAAACATTAAATAAATGTCTGTGCAACCAAATGGACTTCATTTGAATACCAAATTAGAGCACAGCCTTTTTGGAGTCCCTGATTGATCATTTAAAAATTTTAATGCCAATGGCCCATTTTCTCAGAAAATATAACAAATATATAGATAGCAAGTGGTATACTTACTATGTGCCATTTATTATGTGAATAGTTTCACATTTATTATATATTAATCTATAATTATTAATCTCTGCAATGAACATTGTAGCCCTATGCAAAAGGAAGAAAGAATGATTGATACCATAGTTTTTTCACTTGTCATAGACAGGTATCATGTTAATGAACCTTGAAAAGCACACAATACATACGACAAGTTCAGACTACTAAAGATACATGTTCTCTTACTATGGTATGAAGTTGTCATTGGGAAATAGCTGTCAAGACATGGATTATATTTCCCAGTGCCCTTGCAGCTACTCTGTGTAGGGCCCTGTTACTTGTTTTTAGCAAACTAAATCTGATTGGAAGTGATATGTGTCAATCCCAGGCCAAGGAATTTAAACATATGGTGCCTTCACCACGTTCTCTCTTCCCCTTCTGCACCAACCCTGGGGGCCCTGTGACGAAGATGGGGCCTTATGACCTGGGAGGGGCCTGTGTTCCTGCATATTCATCAGAGGGAAGGCTCCGAAGAGGGCTGCCCCAATAGGAATGTCAACATTGCTTTTTCTGTTATAGGAACAACTTAGTAGCAGGTAGCATTTAGCTTATCGCTATTATTGTCATCATTAGAATTGCCATATATGTTTCACTTTTTAGAGGAAAGAGCAGACACTTCAAAACTCCAGTTACATGGAAGCCATCCCAACCAGAGAAACTTCACAGCCTAAAATCTCACTGCAATGTCTCATGTTTAACATTTAAACCAAGAGAAAAATCTTTCTTGATGCATTTGTTCATTTTCTTTCCAGTCTCCTTCCAAATAGCAAAGTTAGAAGCCTATTTTCCCTGAGGATCTTGAAAAGGACCCTTTTGTTAAAGATTGCTGGCTTTCAGATTGTGACTCCCAGCTGTAGACAAAGGTGTCAGCTAGACCTGGTTGATCAAGGTCACTGAGATTTCATATCTGGGCAACTAATATGTCAAAAACAATTTGGGTCAGGTCCACATCACTGAGTGACTAAGCAGATGAAAAAATCATTCCTCTTAGATCACAGTATAAGTTTCTAACTTTGCAATGTTCTCTGGAAAGAGAGAAACAAGGTCGCTCATAGTAGGAGACTGGGAGAATGAGGAAAATAGAACTAAAAAATGCTAGCTTGGCCAGCACATGATTTGCAAACCATTTTCCCTGAACTAAAGAAGTTGACATGGTAATTAGCAATCTGTTAGTTCAGGTTTAAACTATGGTTCTCATAATTCTGAGTCAAATACAGTTTGGTGCCCTAGAAGAAGAGCGAACTGTAGTGCAGATGGAACCAGGTAGAAATGCCAGTTCTTAATACTGTTTAGCTGTATGAATCATGGAAGTCACCCTCTCTGAGCCTCTTTGTTTTTTCATCTGGAAAATAAGTGTATTGAAAAAAAGTTCTTAATGAAGGGTCTGGCATAAAGTAGACTCTCAATAAAATTGTTTTGCCTTCTTTCTCATTTATTTATTCATGCAACAAATAGTCATTGCGTTTTCTGCCAAGTATGTCAGGCATTATTCCAAGCACTGGGAGAGAGACATGAGCAAGAGTAATAAATCCCAGCCTTCATGACCTGCACATGCCTTCTTGTTTGATATATACAGTGTGGGTGTATATGCATGGAAACACAGATCAGTAATTCTCAACCAGGGGTAATTTTGCCCCTAGTAAGACATTTGAAAATGTCTGGAGATATTGTTGGTTGTCATACTAGGAGAAGATGCTGCTGGCCTCTAGTGTGTAAGACTAGGGGTGCTGTTAAACCTGCTAGGACAGCCTTGTCCACAACAAAGTGTTATTCAGCTCAAAATGCCAATAATATGTTGAGAAAACCTGATATAGGGGCACATGTGTTTGTGTGTGAGTGTTTAAAAAACAACTAGCCCTGGCTGGTATAGCTCAGTAGATTGAGCATGAGCTGCAAACCAAAGGGTTCCCAGTTCGATTCCCAGTCAGAACACATGCCTGGGTTGCAGGTCAGGTCCCCAGTGGGGGCCATGTGAGAAGAAACCACACATTGATGTTTATCTCCCTGTCTTTCTCCCTCCCTCCTCTTCTCTCTAAAAATAAACAAATAAAATCTTAAAAAAAATTATTTTAAAGATGTTTTAAAAAAGAAAACTAGAGAAAAATCAATGAGAACATTAAACATTAAAAAAACCTATGAGGAAGAGTCTAGAATGAGAAGTAATAGAGTGGTCTAGATTTCTAATTGAAGAGACTAACTCCAAATAAAATAAAAACCCTCTCTTTATAATTTCTGAGAAAAAAAAATCCAAAAAGAAAGAATATGATGTATAACTGACCACCAGTACAAACCTTAAAAAAACCTTGACTCCAGCCTTAAATGTCAATTCAAAGTCAGATATTAATTATGCTCTAATCTTCAAGGCTTTATGAACTCTCTTATTTTCTCATATTGTGGATTGTGATGAGAAAGACAAAGTTTTTAAATTTTAATGGACTTAGTACTTTATTCTGGACTTAAAATTCATCACACGTCCTCAAGAAATCTCACTTAATATCTTGTAGCCCTGGTTTCTTTGCCTGTAAAATAGGGTTAATAATAGAAAATGCATAAAACAGAATTGTTTTTGAAAACTAAGTGAAATAGCCTATTGAAACACCAACATCAGCTTCTGACACACAGTAGGGATTCAATAAACAACCATCCTCTTACCCAATTACCTTAGACAAGGAAGTAAAGAGAGGAATTGTCAAAAAAATGCCCCCCTTTTTTTTCTATCTCTGTTTATTACCACTAATAAGTCAGTGGCTAAAAATCTCAGAATCATTGTTGATTTTTCTCTTTTCCTCTCTGCTAGCATTCTGTTCGAATCAGTCCCACACTCATACAGATTCAGCCTTTTTGTAGAAGTGGATATTAAAGAGTTCAGGAGCAGACCAAGGGAGCTGTCCAGCAGAGACTGGAAATTCAGACCAGAACATGCAGGAGGAGCTAATTTCTTTGTTGTCGTTAGGGGCAACCTCATAGAAGGCATGCCTCGTAGAAGAAATGCCTCAGAATAAGATATCCTAAAGAGAAAGCACAGAGGCCTGAACCTTAGGGAAGACTTTCATATATAGAAAAACACCCATCTAGTTGATAGGATGACCCAGAAAAAGAAGGCTCAAAAGCCTGAAGAAAAATAGAGATATTTAGCAAAACCAGATGTGCTGGAGGGGGCTGAAGACAGAATGACTTTTGTCATTGAAAGACTACTGTCAACCTAGCAGTTAATACCGATTGAGTAGAGCTGCATTGAATGGAATCCAGATTGCAAGCAGATCCATTGGGACATAAAGACATTGAGGCAGTATATGTACGAGACATTTTTAAGATGCCCAGAGCAATGGTACATAGAGAGATAGGATGGCCTCTTGAACAGAATGTAAGAATGGTGACCAAGTGGCAAAGGTAAGGTACTGTTTTGCAGAAGCAGTGGAGGGAGAGCAGTAGAATGGAAGCCATGTGAAGACACAGAATATCTATGAAGCACTGCAAAGATAACTCTTATCATATATCACCACTTTTTCCAATATGGAAGGATAAAACATGATTTACTCAGCCCTGCCAAAATACTGATTCTTTCTGGGCCAGGTGTCCATACTTCAGTCAGCTGGCTATAACCAAGGGTTGCAGGGTTACCTTGTTTGAAACATAAGGGAATACAAATGGGGTAGAGACTCAAAAGGAAGAAAAAATATCCAGAAGGTCAGTTGCAGAGGGAAATACTGGTGAATCTTTTACCTGTTCCAACTGTGAATCCATCTGAGTATGTGAAGTAAATGATGACACCGACTATTTACTTTAATATGTGCCAATTGTTGCAATGTGTTTTATGGGATGAGTGAGCTGAACCTGAGTTTCCTGAAAGTTGAGACAGGTAGTTTATTTAGGAATATGATCCCAGGGAAGAGGATTGAGGGTTGGAAAATGAAACAAATGAGAGAAAGCCAACTGGTCATCAATCCTGAGAGATTTTCTAAAGTGCTTTATGAAATATTTCTCAAAACTGTCTACCAAGGGGAGAGGTGGTAGAACAGTAATTAATCAAGCCAGGGATAGCTCCACAGTCATTACTTCCCCTCACTGTTCTAGGCATGTGCATGGTGCATTGCAATCTTCAATGCAGAAAATCTCCAGGGAAGGAAATGAGAAGGGTTCAGTGCAGGTTTAGGGGGCTACTGTCAGGTTGCACCTGGTAAACTGGAGCAACTTGCATGAAACTGTCACCATAGCAGTGACTGCATAAATGATAGAGCCAGGGGAGTGTGCAGCAGTGCACAAGGGGATCCTAGGGTGAGAGACATCAAAAGGTGGACATTAGTAAGAGATGAGGCTGCAGGAACTGACCTTATCTTTATGTTACTGGCTCCTCATTAATTCAGATCTCCCACATTCGTCAAGAGCTTTCTGTTTTCATAAACATGTAATGTTTATAACAATCTTTGCATATTAATTAAATAGCTTTCTACAATGTTGTTTTTAAGGGCACACAAATGAGGGCTATTGGCTTTATACAACTATTGCTGATTTTCCAGGTGGGGTCATGCCAAAGCAATCAAAGTATGATAGGAAACAATGATGCTAAGTTGGCAACAGAGCTCACAATTTAGTTTAGAGAGTACAATCTTGCCATGGCTTTCTCCATGTGGCTTTCTCCAGCAACAGTGGCTGGTAAGGAGCAAAACAGAAGGCCTTAGACTTGATAGTGCATGATGCTGGCAAGAAGTTGGGAAAGTGGGTTTAAAAAGCCAATCTGAGTCTTTGTGGTCGCTCACAGTTCCATAGATAGATAGTGAGACCCTTTGGTCAAACGCTTTGTCCCTCTCCATTCTCCCTAAGTCGTAGCCATAGACACACATAGGCATGCATGCACAAGCACACATTTAAATAAGAACTTTAAGAAATATAGAAAACCTGAACAATTTAGAAATAAGGATTCTCAATTTGTTTTCATTTCTTGTTTCCTGAGGAAAGTACTTGAGGTACTTGAGGTTAAAAATTACAGCACCCCTTTACTTAATATTAACGATGAATCAGGCTCTGCCCCAGTTAATGTTCAAAATAACTCTTCGAGGTGAATATTTACTGTTTATTTCACAGATAAGGAACCTTCAACTCAGGGACATTGAATGACTTACCCAAAGTCCTCAGCTGGTGAATGATGAAGCTAAGATTTAATTTCACATTTCTCCCTGATTGGTAACTCAGATCTTCCCAGTGTACTCAAACCAAAATCCTCATTCATACCCTGCCTTAAAATTCTTTTACTGAGGAGATTTAAAATTGATCTATCTTCTCTATTCTGTTTCACCAGACACTGCTAAAAATCACTACTTTCAACCCTAACACTGGATCAAGACTAAAAAATGACAAATCTTTGCATATTTTCCACCTAGTCTTAACTTCCTTGTATTTTTCTGTATATATTGATTACCTTTAAGAGACTACAGACTGATTTTTTGAATTATAGACATAATTCTTCTATTCTAAAATTTTCATTCATTTATTTCACAAACATTTATTATATTGAGAGTTGTGTGAGATATTTAGGACACATGATGTCCCTAACTTCAAGAAGTTGAAAGTACAACTAAGCAGGAAAGAGAAAAAGACACAAAGACATAAACTAGACATAATGTAATAAATGTCACATTGACAGTCTATACAGAGTACTGCAAGAGCACAAAAATCTTTGCCAAAACCAAGTAGGATATCCTAGAGGACCGTGTAGAAAAGATTTTGAGCCTGGCACATGGAAGGGAGGTGGGAAGGTGGCAGAGTGGAGCAGGTTGTGGTGCTGGGTAGAGTGGGGAGATGATTGGCAATCTGGGTTTGAATTGTCTATCAGACTCTCAAATAGAGACATCAAATAAACCATCGAATACAGCATCTGGAGGCTGGGGAAGAGGTCTTGACCCTTCCGCATACAGATTTTGTTTAAAGCCCAATGTTGAGTGTGATCAGCAGAGAAATAACTTTGTAAGGAAACTAAAGGGCAGCATGGAGCCAGGTGTAGCCCCGGAGGAAGAGGTTACAAAGACAAGGAATAAACAAAGCAAACCGAGAAAGAACTACTGAAGAAGCAGAAGGGAAATCAGGAGGATTTAGAAACCAGGGAATCCTTTTAAGAAGTGTATCAAAGAGAAATGAGTTGTCTGTGTCAAGTGCAGCTGACAAATCAAGTAAGATGGAGATTGAAAACTGGCCAATGGATTTAGCAACATGGAGGTCAGTGGTGACCTTAAAGTGAGCAATTTCCATAGGGCAGTGTGAATAAAGCTGTTTAGAGTTATTTTAAAGAATAGAAATTGAAATATTGAGAAGAACTCTTTCAAGATTTTCAGCAACAGGGAACATAGAAATGTGGTGAAGACTCACAGAAATAGTCAGGTAATTAATTTAAGACAGGAAAAATAGCACATGGCTGTGTGGTGACTGGAATAACCCAACTGAGAGAAATCCTTACTGAGGGGGAAGCATATGGAGTGAAGAATCAGCAAAACCAGGCCCTTCATAGGGGATGTGTATAGGGGCATAATGTGAGGAGTTTTTGTTTGTTTTATTCAACAAGAAGGGAATTACAAGTTTGTTTGGCACCTGCCATATGCTAAGCACCACATAAATGCTTTTCACTCACTACTCTACATGGTTTTTTTTTAACAGATTTTTTAGACTGTCCCCAAGGCTTAGAAATATTAAATATTTTGAATTAGTAAATAGCAGGGTAAGAGCTTGGATCATCACCATTCTCAGTCCAGAGGTCATGGTCTTATCTTGACATGTGCTACCTCCTCTGAATGGAAAAACAAATAAGCAAACAAACAAGATGAACTTCTGGAAGGTGTAAAGAATGGGGTGAATTAGGAGGCAGAAATCAATTAAGAGGCTATTTTAATCATCAGCATGGGCAGTGGTGATGATTAGAGTCTTAACTAAGAACTTGGCAGTGGGACTGAACAGCAAAGGCCCAACCAAAAGATCTTTCTGAGATGGACTCTTGTGGGTCTGGGCTGATAAGAAGTGAGGAGTGGTGTTGGAAATAAGAGAGACCGAAGAGAGGGGAGGGGTATAGGATGCCTTCCAGCATTTCCATGGGGGCATGTAGTGATGCTGTGGGCTATAACTGAGGTTAGAAGGGGAAGGATTTTTCTGGGAAAGAAAATGTCCATGTGCATGGATTCATGGTCTTCCCTTTATCCCTCCTTCTCTGAGCATAGCTCTCTCACCTCTTCCATGTTCCACTTTTATCCCTCCTCACTGAGGAAAGTAAGGTCAATTCCTGGCAGAGAGATCATCTTGGGAAAAGAAAAATGGTAACAGAAAAAAAAAACATGTTATCAGAGTGCTGCTTACAATTTGGAGAAGAGAAATAATTTGGAAAATGCAATAGTAGAAATGGGAAGGATGAGAGAGGAGAAAGAGAGAGGCCCATAGGACTTTGGTAGAGAAGAGGAAAAAGATGGCTGTTTGATGAAATAACTGGTATTGTTAACATGCACTGATTGTTTACCATGTGGCAGATGCCAGTGTGCACGTGTGTGTGTGAGAGAGAGAGAGAGAGACAGGGAGAGAGAAAGAGAGAGGGGTTGATCAGAGAGAGGAGGCACTGTCATTAATATTCACATGTATCCAGTGAGGTTCCTTCATTAGGTCCATGGTACTTTTGAGAAGACTGTGGTGGACTGAAAAATAATCATTCAAAAGATATCCACATTCAGATCCCTGGAACCTGTGAAGTTTGCTTTATCTGACAAAAACAGGTATTCACATATGTTATTAAATTAAAGGTCTTGAGAAGAAGAAATTATTCTGGATTATCCAGGTAGGCCCTAAATATCTGTGCCCTTATCAGAGGAAGGCAGAAGGAGATTTTACTGCACATACTGGATAAGCCAATGTGAAACCAGAGCAGAGAGAGGGTTGAAGACACAGGCCTTGGAGATTGGAGGGATGCAGCCACAAGCCAAGGGATGCTGGTGGCCACCAGAGGCTGGAAGAAGAAAAGAATGAACTCTCCCCTAGAGCATCTGAAGAGAATAGGACCTTGGCAACACGTGGATTTGGGTCCAGGAATATTGAATTCAGGTTTCTGGCCTCCAGAACTATGAAAAAAATATATTTCAGTTGTTTTAATCCACCAAGTTTGTGGTGATTTTGATAGCCATCATAGAAAACTAAGACAAACACCAAGGGTCTGAGAGTTTAAGTTATTATCCCAGTAAACAGCGAAGCCCTCTCACACCCATGCACTCTGGGTTGAGTGGTCTTGAACAACTCTACTATGGACCCTCCCAATAACTGGGCTCCTTTAAATGTTTGAGAGAGAGGGAGAGTGAAAATCAAAATTCCTGCCAGGCTTAATTCTCTAGCAGTAATACTACTCTACCACTGATCTTTGGGGTCCCAACTGATAAACATTTCAGTAGGAAGGCAATAAAGTTGGTGAATTATTAAACCAAAATTCTAAGAACTGAGTTGGAATAACTTCGAACAGAGTCTCTGGGAAACTGAGTGTATCAATAATGGAGCTTTCCCAGTGGACCAGCCTCAGACCTCCAACCAGCCCCCAGAACAGGCAAGCCCACTCCCAGGGCTGCTATCTGACTTATGTTCCACTAAAGGGCAGATGAAGCCTTGTCATCCCTGAGGGAAGAGGTGTCAACTCTCTACCATCCAGCCCTTCACAGCCTCTGCATTTTCTCTGAGCACAACCCAGACACTAAAGAAACCATCCTTCTGGAATGGGTGGTGGGGCAGGGAAAACAATTGTTAAAATATACATGTTTTATATAAAACATATATTATTTTTTCTCATCCCTACCCTTTCCTGCACTGAAGGCCTTCTTCAGTTAAGCTTAAAAATAAAAGCTGTTCTAAAAAGCATTTTTCATATTTCCATGAAAAACCTCTTCTGTCTCTGAAGTTTCACCGTCTCTCAGTACTGAGAGGCTGTGCTGCTCAGCACCGTGGACAGCTCCTCATGACTGCCTGGTGCTGGGGGGAGGTGGGGTGGTGTTGGAACCTGCCTGCTCAGTTTTAGCCTGGCTTGCTTTCCTCCACCTATGCGTACTTTGCTCCAGCCACAGGATCTCTGAGCCTTCTCAACATAGAATCCTCCTTCTGTCTTCTCTGTACCCTCTAGGAAACACACAACCCACCTGCCCGACTTGGCTTGATGTGGTCTTACTCTCGGGTGGTTCTGCTGCTGATTCCTCTGGGAAGCACTCCTCTGCCAGCCTCCCACTAGATTCCGTGGTCTCAGGTCCCTGTGTCTATATTTGTCACGGTCTGCAACACTGGACTGCATAATCCTCTACAATAGTTCACTGTCTGTGAGCTCCGCAGGCAAGAAGGTTACTTCACTTACTCATTTTGTACAGAATCCTAGCACATGGTAAGGGTTCCCTTGGTTTTGTAAATGACAAGATGAAAATGCAAACACATGAATGGCTGGCTTTGGGATTTTACTGTGTGCAGCCTCTCTGTTCCTCAGCAAATAGTCTGATGTGTAGTTAAAATGGCCTCCTCTTATCTCTGTCCTTCACAGGGCATTGCCAGAGCAAATGCTTGGTACTGTATTTATGATTGATTGATTCCCATCAAAATTTCTAATTGAAGAAATTTTAAATGGTCCTTGTGGTATTATCCCGAGGGCTCCGAGTTCCAACAACCTGAAATACATTTTCAAGACCTAACACTCACAATTTTCCCCCAAAGTCATTGAGCATATTGGGCTCCCACCATTTTTCCCACAGAATATAGAATTAAACATCTCTGTTTGTGTCTATGCTGTGGTCTCTACCCAGAAATCTTTCTTTTTTTTCAGGTAGAAAATGCTTCTCATGCCCCAATGTCCAGCTTAAATGCCCCCTCCCCATCCAGATTTCTATTGGGCTTTGCACCCACTTCTATTATAATATTTTCTACATTCAAATCAATATAGTTGTTTAAATGTTATTCCTAGTGTGCTGTGAGATTCTTAAAAACTGAACAGTGTCTTATTTTATTGTGTATCCTAGTACCTAGAGGTAACCCTAAGTCATGGAACACCAACGTGGTCAATAAAAGTCTGAGGAATGAATAGCATGTACGATACCTAGTTTAACCAAACCAGAGTGCAGGAGGGCACCTGCAATGTCTACAGCTTAGATTCTTTACTTGCAGAACCATTTTTAAGAAAAATTAGCTAAAACACACAAAAGGCAAATGGCCAAGTCCAGTATTTACAGTAAGTTAGTGGGGTACCCAGAAAAAGCGCCCAAGCTCCCTGATCCTAGCCTAGTGGTTTTTCTACTTGTCAGCTCTGAGAGGGGACACCTTGGTCCTCTAACTACCTTCCTTTATATTGGGGCTCACCAGAGGTTGAGTAAAGGGCCCAGTGGCCCGAGAGTCCCCTTGTCCCAGCCCAGTGTGTCCTCCCTGGGAAGACCTCAGACAACCATGATTATCAGCTCACTGGCAATCTTCTAAGAAATGCAAATGTTTCCCTCACACACCAGTGCCATCCATTGTCAGCCTCTGCGCAGGGGCCGGCAGACAGTGCCAATTAAATGCCAAGACTCATGAACAGGTGTGCTGATTGCCTCTGCAAAATGATTTACTAGAGCAGCACTCCAAGTGTCAAGTAGACAAGAAAGAACAGAAAGAACATTCCTTTCTCCCGCCCCTCTTCCCCCACCCACACCTCCTCCCCATCTCTCTTAGCTTTTACATTTGGTCCTTGCTGCCAAGAATTAATTTTTCCCCTTGATAACAAAATTAAAATCATGCTTCATATGTAACTTCTGATATTTAGCCTCTTTCACTACTGACCCCCACCCCCACAGGCCTGACCCTAAGGGCTTTCTGAAGCCCCCTGCCTGAAATCCAACCACCCTTCTCAACAGCTTCCTAAATAATCTTTCTGAGAAAGAAAAGCTCCCAGCCTGTCATTTTCTTACTCAAAAGCCTTCAATGACTTCATTGTCTGTTTAATCAAGCACATATTCTTCAGATGGGAACTGGAAATCTTCTGTCTTTTGGCCCCATCCTATTTTTACAAAATAATCCCCCACTGCACATTAGCCCACCATGAACTTTGTACTCCACTTTGCATGTCTGCTTCTGCCAACCACTTCTGTCTGAAATGTCTTTTCCTACAACCTCAGTCCAATGAAAAAACCCTTCCTCCAGAGTCACCTCTGCAAAACCTTTCCAGAGCTCCTAAATCATGTCTTTCTCTTTTCCCCAAATCCCAAAGTTATCAGTGCAGAATTACCAGTTTTTGTACATTTACTGCATATGTCAGACACACACCAATTACCTTATTTGCATATCTTCATTTCACCTTCACAGAATGAGATACTGTCATTCTCCGTTCACAAATGGGAAAACTGAGCCTCTGAGGGGTACACTAACTGACCCAGGGTCACAGAGTTAATAAGAGACAGAACTTTGTATTAAACTCAGATTGGGGGCAAGTCTAACTCACAGGCTCTTTTTCTGCATGGTGTGTGTTGACACTCTGAGTAGGATATTATAATAACCATGTACATGACAGCTATTCATTTCTGTGACTTCCTCTATTATCAAGTTATAAATCCTGGGAGAACATGCCATTTTTCACGTGTATATGCCTAGTACTCACTGTAGAAGCTCAAAATAGATGTTAACATTTTTGAAGCAATTCAACCTGGGCTGGGAGGAACATGTCTGTTCCTTTATCCACTTTTCTTTAAGGATGTTGTAGAATGTTAAGTGAAATTGCGGGTTTAAATTCTCCAGGTGGAGAGCCTAGGATCTGTGTCATATTTATATCCAAAGTCTAGGAGCCACAGGAGTGATTTATTTAATGCTCACAGCCTGTAAAATCAAATAGCATCACCCCAAACTCATCAGGATTGTATTTCCATCACCTCTGGTTTCTGTCTTCCATTAGCTCAGGACCCTGCCCAGAGAAAACCTTTGCCGTCTCTGCTGCCTTCTGAGGTCCAGTTTCCTTCCTCCAAGTCCGTAATCACCATGACAGCCCTGCTGCTCTCAGAAGGGCTGTGGAGAAGCCTGCCCAAAGATAACTTTCATGTCAGAGCTCAAACATAAGAAGCACTCCCTGGCTAGGTAAATGAGCCTCCGTTTTCTTGTTGATTCAAACTCTGTTGAAGGGAAGCTGGAGAATAAAACTGGAATAAGGTTGGGAGAGAGGCCATGGAAAACAAAACTTTGATAACTGCTTTTTCTTTTTCTTTTTTTAATTTTGCAGCTAAACTTAACTTGGCTGAGGCAATGAACTGTGTTCTCTGAAGATGCATTGCGAAAAGTGAATACAGAGAAGGGCTTGTTTAATGATAAGGCCTGATGTCTATGACCCTTCAGTTTAAATGGAAAATCAAAGTGCTTAATCCAACACCCACACGACTTCAGTAACTTGGACTTTACTAACAGGATAAGGTCATAAGCATCCATGTTCTTGATACCCATAAAGTAGCAGTCTTTCACTATCTCTGAAAAACTGAGAAAGGAGAACGTTCTGAAAGTTTTTCATAGTGGGCAGGAGGCAGATTCCACCTTCCTGGGTCTGGGTCTCATCTATAATCCTAATGGTTGAATGGTTAATAGAACATAGCTGCTCAGTTCCCTGGCAAAGAATAGTCTTTTTCTCTTCCTTTAAGAATGCCTATACCTTCCGATTGTCTTAAGAGAGCCCCCCATATAGTTAGGGGAGAGGAAGGAGGGCAGGTGAGAAGAAGGAGACAGTGGCCAGACAGACCAGGCCAGCAGTAATCCTGATGCCAGAACAGAGGTGGGGGTTATCTTAACACTCACAGATGACCTCCAAGACTACCCAGGCTGAAGCCCTGTGATTCTGAGAACATGCATGTATTATTACTCTTTATCTAAACAACAAAAAAACCCTTCCATTGCCATGTGACTTTTCTCTGGAGTTACTAATAGGAGACTTCTACTCTGTTAGGGCCTCTGGACTCTAGAGAATATTGTTACTTCCAATGTTCTTGTATGCACTTTTGGCTGTCTACCTCTTTCTTCTTGCTGACCAAACCCATTCTCCTACGCTGTATGGGAGACATAAGGGTGCACACACACACACACACACACACACACAGTCACACACACTCACACACACAAAGGCTGGTGAGGGTGGCACTGTGGTGATGCTGAAGTGGAGCTGGGACTAAACTCCTAACACCCTAGCCCCAAATGTTAAAGCACTCTGGATAATTGCAAAGAAGAACCAAAGAACAATGGTAACAAACCCTGTTCTCTTAACTTCAATTACATGGAAGACAAAATAAAAAAAGGGAAGACCCACTTTTTATATTTTGATTTGATACAGAGACTGTTTTATTTTTATTATGATTGATACAGAGGCTATTTTATTTTATTTTTATCATGACTGATACAGAGACTACTGGATCCCCTCCCACTCCCACAATAATCTCTGTATCAATCATCACTGAAGCCGAATGCATTGTAAAGGAAGAGGAAGGAGGGAGGTGGAAGGACCTCCTTCCTCCTGGATTGGACTCTCTGTCTTCATGCTCTGACAGTGCTGAAGACAATGCCTCATCCATAAGCTCTCCTCCCAGTACACTATGATCCCATCTTCTAGTGAACTAGGTCAATCAGTGATTTGAATATGGCTAGTAACAGTAATGTCCCTGTTTGTAGGGACAGGATAGGAGGAATGAAAGGACTGCCTAAGAGAGAGAACATATTCTGGTTGTAACTTTGACATGGTCTTATGTAGGGAATGAGGACAGTGGAAGGAATCTGTCTCAATGTTCAGGATCCAATTTAAGAATAGGCAGGACACATACTGTTTCAAATATCACAGCCCCAAAACAGTGTGAAATACTGGGGAAAGCATGGGATTTAGAGTTAAAAAGGATTTCTGCTGGTTCTGACTGTGAGAAACATACTTTATTTTACTTTGTCTGCTAAACAATGTTTAAAAACTGGACAAAATGTGTAAGTCATCTAGTTGAAGAACTTTGAAAGGTGGGGACAAAGTATGGGTGGCTAGAGACCTTGGGCTTGTGAAAGGACAGGGCGCCACTATTGGGTGAAACCTCTAAGCCAAGTGTTAATTTTCACCTCATCTCTGCAGTAACTAGATGGTACCCTTCCCCCTGACCCATCAGAAACATGGGATCTATGGTGTAGAATTCTGCTATCTGGGTAACACATACATTGAGCAGACTAGAATGATGCTTCACAGACTCTAAGTGCTAAATTAAATATTTAAACCAAAAAAGGGAGCCAGGACAAGAATTCTGAACCTTAAACAGGTTAGCTACCTACTTGCTATGGACTAAATATTTTTGTCTGACCCAAATTCCTATGTTGAAGCTCTATCCCCAGTGTGGTGGTTTTGGGAGGTGAGGCCATTGAGAGGTAAATTAGGGTTAGATGAAGTCACAACAGTGGAGTCCTCAATGGGATTAGAGGCCTTATAAAAGTAAAGGGAGAGCTTGCTTCTTCTCTGCACTCTGTCATGTTGAACTTGGCAGTCTGCAACCTGGAATGAGCTGCTGGCAGAACCCAGCCATGCTGCTATCCTCATCTCCAACTTCCATCCTCCAGAATTTTCAGAAATAAATGTCTGTCATTTGTAAGCAACACTGTTTATGGTATTTTGTTGGAGCAGACCAAGCTGACTAAGTCACTGCTAAAATACAAGATGTGGACAGAAACTGGAGTCTTGTAATGCTCAAAATGTCCATGATGCAGTTCAAAACATTCCTTACACCAAGAAATAGGAAAATCTCAGCCTGAAGGAGAAAGGACAACCAACAGACACAATACCAAGTTGACACAGATGCTGGAATTGCTGTTCAAGGGTTTAAAGACAGTTACAATAAAAATGCTCCAATGTGCAATCACAAACACTACTGAAACAACAGCAACAAATTTCTGCAAAGAAATAGAAGATATAAAGAAGAATAAAATAAAATTTTAGTTCTGAAAAATAAAATAATTGAAATAGAGTAAAATGTACCAGGAATTCATATAGCTACCTGAATAATCTTGTGATTCAGTCAAAATGACAACCTCTTAGAATTCTAGCTTTATGAATTCTCCCTCCCTGAGCTTGGGTTTAAAGCCTGTGTAAAGAGAGGGTTATGTATAATGTCTCTTAGACCTATATAGTAAAGTAAATGTTATTAGGCAACAATTATTATAAGTATATAAACTATCACATGTTATGTAACAGACCATCCCATAATTTAGTAGCTTTAAACTTTCTCTCCCTCTCTCTCTCTCTCTCTCTCTCTCCACGATGAACTCATATATATATAGAGAGAGAGAGTTCATCACTATATATGATGAACTGGCAATCTTCTAAGAAATGCAAATGCGTTTCACTCACACACCAGTGCCATCCATTGTCAGCCTCTGTGCCGGAGCCGGCTCTCTCTATATATATAGAGAGAGAGACTATCTATATATATAGATACACTATCTATATACATATATATATATAGAGAGAGACATTATATATATATATATATATTTATATATATAGTGAATCAGAAATCTCTCAAAGGCTACACAAGACTATACATGGATAGACCATCTCTGCTCCATCTGGATTCTGCTGAAGTGGCTAGAAGGTTTCAAACTGGAACCATATGAAAGGCATTGATTCAGAGCTGGCCCCGAGCTGGGAAATCTCAAATGGGTGAGAGCTGAATCTCTGTGTAGTTTCTCCATGTGATCTCCTCAGTCTGGTGGCTTCAGAGCAGATGGACATTTTACGTGAAAACTCAGGACTCTCAAGTTGGGTGTCCCAGGCAAGGCAAGTGAAAGCAGCTGCATCTTTTATGACTGACCCTCAGAAGTCACACAGCACACACATGCTACAGTCAAAGGAATACTCAAATTCAAGGGAAGGGAGTTTGTACTCCATTTCTGGATGAAGGAATGTCAACAAAACATGCTAATAGAAAGATCTGAGATGGGATATAGTGATGTGACCAAATGGAAAACACAATGTGAAACAGGATGTAAACAGATTGGTAAACTACAGCTAGCAGGTCAGTCTGGGCTTCCGCTTATTGCTATAAATAAAGTTTTGTTGGAACACACTCAAGTTTACTTATTTACATATTGTTTATCACCATTTTTGTGTTACAATAGCAAAGCTGAGTAATCATGACAGATACCATTTGGCCACAAAAGCTGAAACATACACTATCTGGCCATTTACAGAAAAAGTTCATTGACCCCTGTTGTAGACAACAGCTAGATCCTCCTAGAATCGGCTCTCTGCTCCTTCATGCTTCCATGACAATTACTACATATTCTATTGTATTTGGAATTATTTTTATAAATGTTCAGGCTGGTTCTTAATTACAAAATTTCCTGTTGATTTTTTTTCTGGTTAAAGTGTTTTCTTATAACTCTTCAAACACATGGCTTTTTCTCAGGATGAGATTTCAGGTCCTATATCACCTCCTCAGGAAGGCCTTCTTTTGTTCACCCAATCTAAGGTTCTCCCCTCCCTCATTCCCAGTTTGTCTATCCAATTACTGTGTTTTCTTTGTTACACATGGCACTATTGGAAATCATCTGCCACCCTAATACAGTACAAGTTTTGTCATGGTAGCACTCCTGAGACATCAGGCTCTCAATATCAGTGGAACTGAGAAAACCTGTCAGGTTTGTTCCAACAGGCTCTGAATAGTTTTACAGCAAAGCGTTTTATTAATTTATATGTTTTGAGGGCTCAGCAGAGTACAAGGTGTATAATATGTGCACTACAAATAGCTTACAAGCACACAGCCAGATAATAGACCTTTTAGCATCTGCCTCACTGTGGATTCTAAAGAACATGCCAACAATCTATGGCTATTTTCTGAGCTTAACCTGCCTCATCACTTATGTCATAAGCTGTTTGAGGACAGAGATTGCGTGTCTACTCCTGGGTGTTACAAGAGACATCTGGTAGTTAGTGAGCATTTATCTAGCCACCTGTCCTCATACACAGATGATGACCACAGCAGGACAATGGCCAGTGAACAGAACCCCATCACAATAGAGGAAGGAACTCAAGTGAGGGATGAGCTAAGATCAGATCATGGAGGAGACAAGATATTAGCAGGGCTTGGGAAATTGCAACAGTCTCCAGTACAAAAGAGGGAATTCAGAAATAAGGATAACATTAAGAGGAATAGTATTCATACATTATTAGGTGCCAAATACTATGTTGAGTGTTTATATGTATTATCTCATTTATTTTTCACACCAATCAAATGAGAGAAGTGAAAACTACATCCTGCCTTGAAGTAGAGGAAAAAAATCTGAGAGAGTTATCAGGCTGACATGTAATCCATGTCAGTCTGGTAATTAAAAAATAACAATAATAATGATAGCAATTAATATCTATGTAACAATTGTTTTGTGTCTGACATTGCTTTCTCACTTTACCACGTTAAGAGCTGCATGAGGACAGTACTGTTATTATTTTCAGTTCTGATTACCCAAGTTTACTCATTACAGACCCAAGGTTTAGACCCAAGCATCTGCTTTTAAAGTTTATGTTTATAGCCACCACACTCACGTCCTTCTAGGACTTCAAAATTCCTTCCTGATTTTCACTTCGTTCTTGCTACCATCTCTATGGTCACCATCATCATTGTCATCAACATTCCCACATGAGTCTAGTTTAGTTCAACCGTAAAATACAGGGTAGGGGTGATGCTGCATGAGGACAGCTGAATCTGGACATATAAGGTGCGTTTATAACACAAAGGAGTTCAAGTGTCATATCTGGATTTCTTTTGAGAGTTATCCCCTCAAAAACGTATAGAGCTATAGAATACAATTTTTAGTAGAGACCAGGGGACACAGAAATAAACATCTAATTTTTCTTTTGTAGTAATTCTTGATGAAAGTATTTTTGAAGTGTTTGCATACTATCAACCTAGATGTGTGGCTGGACTTCAAAGCAGATTCAGACTTTATCAATATGGGAGAGGACAGAATGATGTATGAGACACATAAGCCTGGCTTTCAATCTTGGGTTCCATTCATTGGCTAATCATGTGGCTTTAGAAAATATATTTAAACTTCCTAACCCCATTTAAATATCTATAAACTGGAGCAAATATTAGTTTCCAGCTTCTAGGACAGGTGTGAGAAACAGATGACCTAAGCCAGACGTTTACCCTTGATTGCGAGCATTGGCACAACTAAAGTATCCTAAGAGAGGTCCTGCCCGTAGTACACAGTGTAAATGAGCAAACTGAGTAAGGAGTCTGTATCCCATATTCCACCTGGTATAAATCATATACCCAGTAGGAATGTACCAGTAGGCATTTTTATATTCAGATGACAAGAATGCAAATGGTTGTTGGGTAGGAAGGAGAAAGTAATCTTGAAAAGAGCAGCTCTTTTAAATAAAATAAAACTGAAAAATAATAATCAGAAAAGACAAAGAGGAGCTTTTTAATTATCTTTCTTAAGTGAAAATTAGGAGCAGGACTCCAAGCTTCCAGAATCATATGTTTTTCTCATCCCCTGTGTTATTGGAAAGAAACTCAACTGGCATGGTAGTGATTCAGACTACATAATTAGATGGTGAATGATAATTAATCTTGGACCCTGAATCAGCTCTCTGCCAGTATGCTTCCTTTCTCCTCCAGCTCTCCACAGCCCAGACTCCCTCAGAATCTCAAACCCAAACCCACTAATTTTAGTTTAGCTTAATTAATTTCCCCTCCAAATCTCACCTATTGCCTTTGCTCTTTGTTAAGCTTCTGTTGAATTTCCCCACAGATTATATTTGTTTTCTCAGGTCCCAGAGGAAGGACAATCAATGTGCAATTCCTCACCCTTTGCAACAGTCTTCAAAGACATGGTGGAAAGTCCCATCCTCTTTCCAGTTTTCTGAAAATATCTGCATGAAATTGGCACAATATGCATGTGCACAGTTTGTAAAAGACTGCCAAAAACAAAGTCCAAAGGAATGAATATAGTTTTATTTTAATCCCTGTTTTGGGTAAACAAGGTTGAATATACTTTGGTGAGTCCCACTGTCACCTAGATTATTCTCGGTCAAGCTCTTGACAATCTCCATGTGTGTAATGTAGAGAAAAGAGAAATAAGAACTGGAGGCTGACTGGAGAAGAATTGTAGAGAACCCAAGTTTCTGCTTTCGGGCCAGGATGAATACATGTAGGCATTCCCTGGGAAGGGCAACACTGGAAAGGAGACACTGTAAGGAGAAAATGGTAATGGGTTCAGCTTTGGAAGTGTTGATTTTGAGTTGCCTTTGGGACGTTAATAATCCTGACCTCAATGTCCTTGCTCTATGGAAACACTCCTTGAAAGATGTATTTACCCCACTGTTTTAAGCTAGGGTTCACAGAAGAAGGCCAGGAAAGAAGGATTTGCGTGGAAGTGACTAAATAGAAAGCATTCACCAGGCAGATTCCCACGGAAGGTAGCTTTGGCTCAGGCCCCCAAGGTGGTATAAGCAACAACTCAGTGTCCAAAATGGGGAACGGAGGACTAAGCAAGGAAACCTCAGGAACTCTTGTACTTTTATTTTCCCTGCTGTGCATGCTCATCTCTGAGATTTGTGCAGATCCAGCTCCTTACTATTCAGGTCTACTCAAATATCATTTTCTCAGGGAAGCCTTCACTGACTATACAATCTAAAGTAGCCTTCTACCACAGAAACTGCCATCACCACCATTCCCATCCCACCCCCACTCTCACTGCCACCTCTCCTGACCACCATGATCTTTGCCACCTCCACTGTCCCACTGCCACCAACATCACCCCAAATGCTGCTACCACTGACCCCACCACCCTCACCACCACCCCCGTCGTTGCCAAGAAAACACCTATCATGTCCACCACTACTACCAAACACCTGCCTTCCCCTTGACCTTGTTTTAAATTTTTCCTAGCACCTTGCACTACTTGACATTACATTATATAGGATCAGCTTGTTTAGAGCTGTCTGTTTCTTCCCTTTTAATTGTAGACTCCTTGAAAACAAGGACTAATTTGCCATTGAATCCCCAGTGTCTTGAGCCGGCCTACCCCAGGGTAGGCAGAAAAATCTATAGACCATTTAATTGTTAAAAGAGTTCTTAGCAAGAACCTGGAGAGAGATGGAATCACTGTGGAGGAACAATCTGGAAGCAAGGAGAAGGCCGCTGAAGTGAGAGCACAGGAGAGAAGTGACATTGCCCAGGGAAAGGGAACCCTCTCAGTCTGAAACTGAAGATGAGGACCCGTGGGTGGGGTTTGAGGCCAGGCAGGCCCCAGTTTCTCATGAAATGTGAGGCACCATAAACATTTTGCCTGCCTCAGCCCTGAGTAAGCTCGTTAAACACAGTCCAGAAGAATATCTACATTCTTCATGGTTTCATTTAAGAATCTCATCTTATGAGCTTATCAAATAACCCAGTGTGCTTTATTCATTCTTGATGTTAAGTGCTTTTATGCCATTTTACATTCTTGAAACTACAGACTGAAATGAGGTATCAGGGGGAGTCCTGGGATTGCCATCATCCTGACTTCGACTGCAGAAGCCCCTTCTGGAAGGCAGAGGAGAGAAGCCGTCCACGGAAACTCCTCTCAATGCCACACATCCTGACACTGGCATTTTCACAGCCATGTACTGCTTATCACATTTGATCCCATAGAAGCAATATGTTTTACAGGAAAGAATTTTAGGCACTGACCCAGCCACCCTCCTCCTGGGTGCCAAGTGGTCTTGGGCCAATGATTGCTTCTGAGCCTCAGTTCTTTTGGGTCTGAATGCCAGGTGCAATGATCTGGTCTCCCTTTCCACTGAGGCATCCTCACAAATCTATGACATGATCAAGTTTGTATTGCCATTTACTTTTGATAAGAGAGAAAATTGAGGCTCAGGAATGTGTTTCAATATACCCAAAGCCACACAGCTCCTGAGTGTCAGTCATGCCTACAGTCCAGATCCGCTCAATTCTGAAGTCGGTCTCTTGCCCTCCCCTCCACACTGTCTTCCATCCACCTAACCATCATTGGGAATTCAAGCAAAGAAGTGCACACATCTCTGGCTGCTACCCAACAGTCCAGGGTGCTCAGTTCCAGGCTGGGCCTATGGCAGAAGGGGAAGATTGTCTTCCAGGCTGGGCCTCTGTAATAACTTGCCTAATCCACCTCCTCAGCTCTGCAGATTCTTCAGTCCACCAAGATATGTCACAACCCTATCCCAGCTTCTGCTGCCAGTGCTTATGTAAAAATTGTCAAATGATCTGGTGACTCCAGAAGGAAGAGGCAGGGAAAGGGGTAAGAGGGAAACATAACTGATTAAATGAACACAGTGCTGGATTAGACTCAAGGTCTGGGGGATTCACCATGGCCATATTTTCTTGGCATGGGGAGCAGTGTGGCAGTCTTAAAGGAGGGGGTACCTTGGTCTCCAAGCCCCTCTGGCTTCACTCCAGCCTGTTGTTACAGGTGTGAGTGAGCCAGACCATTCTCCTCTCTGAGCTTCAGTTTCCTCCCTATAAATAGGGAAAACAATACTTACCTCACAGAATTATAATATGAATCATAGAAAAAAAGCATGCACAGTGCCTGCCATCCAGTAGATGTTTGATAAATGGCGGTCATTCTTATTTTGCTCCAAACTGAGCAATTTGAAATGATAGGGTGTGATGAGCTATTTGCTGTCCTGACCAGAGGAACGTCTTCAGACAGATGGCAGTGCCATCCTAGGACACAGCATCTCTCCCCAACACCACCAACAGGGTACCATGCCAAAACCCAAGCAGGTGATATTGTTGCCATGGCGATGAAGTTCTGTGCTCAGTCCATCTTTGGTCATCCAGGACATACAGGATGTAGGCCAGCAGCTCTTTGTTTGGAAAGAGAGTGAAGCAGCAATTGATGAGGGTGGTACAATTAGTTAATAGCCTCGAGACTTTCACTGCTCTTGGTGTATCTGCAAACAACTCACTTGACTTCAGTAGACTTGGTTTCTTCATCTATAAAAGGGAAATACTGAAACCTAACTCAAGGGTTGTTGGAAAATTAAATTGAGTTATGCATGTTAACTCACCAAGGATGGTCCCGGACACACAGGAAGTTCTTATTGAATTCTGGTTCTTTCCTTTCTTTCTTGTTATTTTTAACGAGATAAAAAGGAAAGAGAGGAGGAATAAAACAGGAAACAAAGATGAGGGAGAGGAAGGAAAGAGGAAAAGGATAATGAAGGAAAACAGAAACAATAAGCATAACGGCAGTAAAAACAACAGTACTCAGTGCGCCTGCCCAGTGAGCCATTGTCCCAGGCCGTTTGTGTCCACGGTTAACAGTCCTCACTCTGTTTGTTGCCCGTGCTGCAGTAATGAGTTATCACAAAGGTGGTGGCTTAAAGCAACGTAGGTTTATTTTCCTGTGGTTCTGGAGGGCGGGAGTCTAAAACGTGTCCGCAGGGCAGGGTTCCTTCCAAAGACTCTACGGAAGTGTCCCTCCCTTTGCCTCTCCCGCTCATGGAGGCTGCTCTCATTCCTCAGCAGGTCCCCTGTGTCACTCCACGGCGTCACTCTGACTGCTCTTTTCTTTGTCAAATCTTTCTGACTTAATTCTCTCACTGCGCTTTATCACTTATAAATGTCCTTGCAAACGCATTGGGTCCACCTGAATAACCAAGGATAATCTCCCACCTTAAAATCCTTACCTTAATCCCATCTACAAAGTCTCTTTGGCCATGTAAAGTCATGTCCATAGGGGATTAGGGTATGAATACATATAAAGGGAGATCATTATTCCAACTAACACACACACACATGTACATAAACATATATACATATACATATATATTAAAAATATGGCTCAGAAAAATTAAGAAATTCTCCCAAGGCCCCACAACTATAAGTAAAAGGGCAAAGATTCAAACCACACTCTGACTCTGCCACATGTGTTATTTCTGTGGAATATACTTTAAGATACTCAGTAAAGGTTTCCTCTAAATCCAAGAAGGCTACACTGAATAATCTTTGAGGTTTACCTGCTGATATTCTGTGGTTCTTCAAGAAAAAAAAAAAAAAAAAAGGCTCCATTCCAGCCAGGGTCAGCCATTGTCTGTTTCTTTTCTCTGGCTCTAAACTGAGGGAGGGCGTGAAAGAGTCCTGGGGCATCTGCAGAATAGAAAGGACGATGGGGAGCAAGTATTTTCTAAGGAGGAACTTAGACAATGCAGAAGCAGCTTTGCTTCCATATATATGACCTTGGAATAATAAATACAAAATCTGCTTAAGATCCCCCATTGGGCTCCTCTCCTGGCAGCCCAACCATCAGAATCAATGACAATCACGCTAGCGTTTTGCTAATTGAACCAAACAGGAGGTAACTGGTCTTGAGAAATCCTATAATGAAGTAATTAGTTACTCCATCAGTAAACGGAAATAATAATCACAGATTGTTAAAGCTGAAAATAAACTTTCTGATTATGGACGAGGGACCTGCAGCCCAGAAGTGTCTACCATCTGATACAGCTGCTAGGGGCAGACCTGGAACTGAAGACACACAGGTCTCCTGGCTACTGGTCTAGGGTTCTTTCCACAGGATCGTCAGCCTCTGGAAGTTTCAACATGACTGGGGGTTTTCCTAGAAACTGGAGCATCAGTCATGAAATGACATGTTGCCTACACATGACAGCCTTTGCTCCAGGTGAAGGGTGGATTGTTTAAAAGTCCAGTCTGTGCACAGCTGGGTCTGAGGCAGGGCCGCAGAGAGTCCTTGGGTCACACGTACCCATCCATATACCATCTGATGAGCTCACCAGCCCACTCAACACTCATGGACTATTTATCCCTTTTTCTACTCAGTTATGAAAATAATGGATCATGACTATAGAGTATTTGATTTGCTCTTTAAAAAGCAAAAATAAAAACAAGTCATCCATCATGAGTTCCACATGTAAATCACTATGACTGTTATAAAGAATTTCCTCCAACTTTTTTTCTCTATATTTACTGAACAATTATTTGGAGAAACAAGCCCTTCCCTTTCTATAACAAAAGTAAAATATTATTGTATTCCAAAAGGCTTTCCCCTGCTTGCCAGCCTCTAAGTGAACACAGCCAATGCAGGTGACGACAGTGGCTTGCACTAGAATGACAGCACGCGTGTGCTGAGGAGTGGTCAGGCCTGGGTGAGTTGAACATAGAAAAGAAAGGATTTGCTAATAGGTCGCATGTCAAGTGAGGGATCTAGGGTGACAAGGATGCCCCCTGGGATACAAACAACCCCTGAAAAGCCTCTTTGTTTGCACCTGGACAGTAGGAAAGTTAAAATAGACCGTGGCCATGCCCTCCTACTTCCCTGGCAAGAGGAGTCAGGCTGCTGCAGATGGCCCGTGCCACCCCCCGCTACAGTCATTTGGTGGAAAGTAAGGCAATTTAAAGAGTGTCCCCAGTAATTGGATTTTTCAATACGTAATTGGAAATATTGGAGCACTGTAGGGTTATTGGTCTTTGAAAAAAGGTGCCTTTCTCAGAATGCTCCAGTGTGTTTTGCTTTTCTGTTCGTCCATTTCTGAATCACGTGTCACCAATTATTTCTGTCCTATATAGTTTGTGGGGGTTAACAGTGAGAATAACCTAAATGTCAAGGAATTACTCATAGGGTTGACATAACTTATGGAAGATAATAAATGAGTATTAATATTAAATCTTATTTTTATAGTGAAACTATATAGAGAAAGATATCTGGGAAGATCTTAGGTATGTACGATGTTTTTAACAGTAGACGTTGAAGAGGAAGAGATTATGCATAATCTTTTAGATTTTTCTTTCATGAGTTTCTGTTATTTTTAATAAGAAGAAAGAAACATAATAAAATATTCAATAATAAAAGTATTAAAAGAGTTATTTTGCAGCTTATTTGGGACATTACAATAGTCTCTTGCTACTAGACATTAAGGTTCATTCATTGTATTATTCTTAATAAATAGAGAATCAATTGTTGGCTAAAAATCCTTTAGAACTGAGAAAATTAGAGTAGAAAAATATAAAAAATCATTAATAAAAGACAAAATTATTAAGAATGCATTAATATTTTAACATATTCCACAGGGCATAAAATTACCAATGCTGCATTTGAAAAATGAAAGTCTGGGATTTTAGGTTTTTTTGACCAAGTAGCCAATCAAAATTTATACAAAAAGCTAACAGGATGATATTTGTGGCCTCACAGAGAAGACAGCGTGTGCTAAGGTCAGACTCCTAGGTTTTAACCCTGACACAACTTGTCATTACCCCTTTGACTTTGGGAAGTGTATGCTAGATCTGTACACATGTAAGTCTCTCCATCTGAACAGCGACCATGAAAAAATCTTCTCCCTCATCAGATGTTGTTTCCAGAGAAAAAGTAAAGCACCTAGCCATGATGTGCATCGCAGGCTTAGTTGTCAATAATCGGATATGGTTATTATCCATTCACATTACTCGGGAACATCTTGAGATCCCCATTTATCAATCTCCCAACCTGGGTCGTTGCTGCTGCCTGCTGAGACACTGGGCCCCTGCAGGGGACTCCTTATACAGTAAGCGTCTCCTGTGCTCAGTGTGCTCTAAGGGAATGAAACAGAGTTGGAGCCAGGAAATGCCTGTTCACTCATCCTGATGACCCAATGAAGCCATTCTGAAACTCCCCCAGGGAGGCCCTGCAGCCTCTCTGCACCCCCAAAGCTCTATGACTTGGGTTGCTATAGACACTGTATGTAGCGCATTGTATTATAGTTGGTTTCAATGTTTCCCCACTTGGTCTGTTTCCCAAATAGACTGTAAGTGCTCAAACAAAGCTTATGGCTTATGTCTGTTGTCTTCTTAGTGCCCGGGACAGCCCCACCTGCACAGGGATGCTTATTAAATGACGGATGAATGTGTAAATGGGTGTGTAAGAATGTGTAAGACCAGTCTTTCTCAGACATTATGCATACACACACACTCTGGCTTGTTGGGTTTTTTTTTAATGTAAAACAAAAAGCAAGTCATAGCAACAGAGTAAAAATGCACTACATTACTGCCTTTCCAGTACTATAAATGAGGCCAATTTAGCTTTCTCTGAGCAGTAGCCAATAGTAATAAAAAGGCATAAAATTATTTTCCCAGTTCTCTGACACAAAACTTCAGGTAATATTGTGTTCAGTATAGGAGAATAAAGTCTATTGGAAACTCTAAAACTGTACTTAACTATTTTTAAAGTGATGAGAACTTAAATATGATTAACAGGCTAATAAGAAGGAAGGAAGACAGAGGACAAAAGAAGAAGGAAAGCTTGGTGAATTTTAGGAAGGAACAGTTGATGGTCTCAGAAGTGTTTCTTTATGGAGACTTATTTTAGAATCTTTAACTTTTATGCATACATGTGTAAATCTTATAAAGTTCAACTTGTTTGCAATCCACCATTTTCAACTGATTTGCTCTCTTCTTTCCTTTTCTAGGCAGACTAATTCACCTCCTATCTCATGAAGACAATACAAGCAACAGAAACAATCCAACAGTCAAAAACCTGGAAACCAACCCTCTTCACCCACATACTGTTCCCTTTTTGTTACAGTGGGACTACCGTCTCCTCTCCACCCAAAGTTTAATCCCATTACCTTCAACTTTCTTAGGGGCTTAGCTCATCGATTACCCTTCCCCTTCTCCAACATGTTGTCCATTCTCCTCTTCTGTTTATCTCCCTCCATCGTAAAGTAAACATCTTCAAGTTTGCTCAGTTGAAACAAAAGGTAGGGGTAAGGTAAGTGAAGGTGGAAGAAGGTGTAATTGAAACAAATGGTCATGGGACAAATAGGCTATAATAAATGGCAAAAAAAAGAAACAAAAGATGATCATTTCTTCTTATTCCCTTCCAGCTTCCACTCTTTCTACTCCTCCTTATCTCTTCACATCCAAAGTCTTAAAATAATTGTCTTCACTGTCTCTTGTTCATTATGCTGTCCTATCATGCCATACATGACATGACATATGAATGCATTTTGAAATTAATAGACATTTTCTGTCTTATTTTACTGACCATTTAACAATCTGTGTAGAGAAATCTATATACCTACTTATGCACATCTCTATATCTCCAGCCCAAGATCTCCCCAATGAAATGGCCTCAGTCTAGGTCACTGCCACAGTAGCCCCTCAGATGCCCACCTGCTTTCACGGTTCTCCCTCTGACTAATTGTCTGTAACACAACCAGATTACAAATTTGTACTGTGTCCACCACTTGCATCATCCAAGGACTTCCAGTTACTCATGAATGTAATAGAGTAAACACTCAAAGAGTCTAAACCTCATTTGGCAAAAAGGCCCTATACATTTTGTCCCCTGCATGCTGGTAAAGCCTTCTCCCATCATCTACAGTCCAGTCATAATAGACTTCTTTCAAGTTCTCAAAACACTAGCTCTCACCAAACTCCAATCTCATATATGCTGCTCCTTTTGCCAGAAATACTATCTCCCATCACCTCTTACAGAATCTTTAATTATGAGTTGCTATCACCATGTTACTCAATCTCCCCTGAACCTCTAGGCTATTTTATGTGCTATTTATCATATGCTCCAAAAGTATACCATTCTTAGTATAAAATAAAACATCATGCTCTCATGAAATTATGTATTTAATCATTTGTTTCTGTAGCTAGACTGTAGCTCAAAGAGAAAGGGTCTTTTTTATTGGTACAACTCTGAAATCTATTAGAGGGACCCAAAATTGCAAACAGGAGGGAAGTGTTTATAAAATTAATGAGTGAATGATGGTTACTTACCAATTGATTGAGCCCCCCACTATTTTAGATAATTAGTCAGAAAAATTAGAGATTGGGGGTTATTGATCAGGATGATGGCAATTTGACTTAGATTTGCATTTAGTATGGACATAAGTCATACTGTCTAACATTTTTGCTAGATAGTAGCTATTGTTGAATGTTAATAATTGACATTTCCATCATGGAGTTTGCAATAGGCATTAGAAGTAACACATGCACATGCACACAAAGATACTGACACAGTCCTCTCTTTCCTTCCAAAGGGCCCACCAAAATCTGCCTGCTGTGCCTTAGCATTCTTCCCTCCCAGGACTACCCAGCTTCGAACAAACTACTTAGTTTCCTGACCATTTCATACGGTTTCATCTATCTGCAACTTTGTATCTTTCTATCAGCTTTTCTCTCTCCCTGGAAAATCTTCTTTCTACTAAATTTTATCAGATTTCTTCTTCTCAGCTTCCAGACTTAATTCAACTAAAGTTTCCCCACTTCATAGAAATGAAAGCCCATCTTTTTCTCATTTTATGTCTTCTAGTGTAGCACTGTTTTCAGGAGAGTTGAGAATCTCAGAAAATGAATAAATAAAGTAAATGAAATGAAGAAAATAATGGGCATATGGATGCATGGAAAGATAGATGGGCAGGTGAAAAAGTGGATGAATAAAATGAATGAATGAATGCATATATGGATCTAGCCCTTGGAAATCCCTCTGAATTTTGTCAGGGATGGGGATATGTATGCTTGGCCTCATCTCATTGGTTAGTATACTAAATCTCAAAGATGTTACTACATATACAACTGATGCAGCAACAAGAATCACAATGGAAGGAAGTGATCATTCTCCCAAGTTCACAGAAGGAAACTGTGTTCCAGGCTGAGAAGTACAGCATCTGCCTGACAGCATCAACAGTGAATACCACGGAGTAAACACGACTTCTCTCTCATCAAATCTGGTATAACCTCAGATTTCTCCACATCACAGTGCTCTGGAAACTTTCTCTAAGGGAGTTATCCATGAGTGGGCACCTAGTCCTCCTAGATCACCTCTGTACCATGTCAGAATTTGGACTTGACAATCTCTAAGTTCATTCCAAACTGAAGATTTTGTCCTTTATCACAGACCTGGGAAAAGGACGACGGGGGAAATGAGTCTCAGAGAGGAATCAGTCAGGGCCCAATCCGGAAAACTGAGGTCACCCTGGGCATTTTAACAGAGTAAATCTAGTACTAGGAATTAGTTAAATAGGTAAGGGTTAGCAGTTAAAAAAAAGGGAAGGCATAAAAGAAGAGAAAAAGAAGAAAAAGCAAGCTGGTGTCATGAAGGTTAGTCAGGGACTGCAAGCAAGCAGCTGTCACCAGGGCTATCAGGTTTAGGCAACACTGTGGCTGCTAGGGCAGTTGAGATCCATTTCTGGGCCACCTGAACAAAATGACAAGCAAATAGAAAAAGCCAGTCCCCTGTCTCTGTTCTGCCTTTAAGCTTGCTCTAGTGCCATTCATTGGTAGAGCTTAACTGCCGACCAAACAGAAACGTAGTACATAGGCGCCCAGCTTTGGTAGTAAAAGGAAGAGTACAGAAGGATGGATTCGGTGTTGAGATGTTACAAAACGACAGCTTAATGTGAGGCAAATATAGTGATACTGCTTCCTAGAAACTTAGACACTTGTGTTGTTCAGGGCAAACAAAATACTCTTTAATAACCCTGAGATCCTGCAGAAGAGCAGCTGAATGAGGAAAATGCAAATGAGAGATATGGAAAGAAAAATTGACTTTATATCTTTGGAATAATTTTGGTGGCCAGGGAAAGAGATCCAAATGGGCTATGCCAGACTGGAAAATTAAAATGTTCATATGACATAAATGATGCATCTACATAAAAAAAGCAATGTGCATGGAAGAAGGTAGAGCAGAATCAGGTTGTTTCCCCAGAGAGGCAAAGCAGGCTGACACACTAGGATGACAGAGACAATGCCCGTTATGATCCGGGACTCTGCAGCCAGAGGGACAAGTGTTAACGCTGCAGCTTACTGCCTCTGCCGCTTACACGCTCACCTCCCTGGTCTGTGTCTCTGGTCATCAGAATGGAGACACGAGTCTGCCTTCTTCCCAGTGCAAGTCAAATAAGTTTGCTTTGAGGAGTGAGTGAAATGTGCTCTTAAAGTGATTTCCACACACACTTGGCATACAGTACGTATCCAATGCAGGGTGCCATATTTTCTTCAAACATTAAAAAGTTGACAAATTAGGACTCCTTTGTGGAAGACAGTGCGTCAAAACAAACTAGAACTAAGGGAATTACTAACTTCATTGTTATTCTCTGCCTACATACGGAAGAGCCCCAACTCTCCCCCAGTCTCTGCCATTTAAGACAGAATTATTCCAAGTTCCTCTGACTTTGAACTGTCTTTTACTGCCAAGGCCCAAGGAATCCCCACCCCTCTCCCCAGGGATCCAAAATTCTTTGTCACCCTGCTCTCCTGGAGTGACTTCTTCTTCCTGACCCCAAGCTAAGCTCATGTTAAACCATGTTAATTCATCAAACAACACACGAGTTAAAGTGCATTAGAACAAAACAGTCTTCTTTCCTTTAAACCACACTGGTCCTCAGTTTGGAGAATAGTTCCTGTGAGCATTTCTGTGTTTTCTCCACTGATTAACATTAGGAATCTTTACTTTCTCTGCCTGAATTTGAATTCTCCTATTTTATTTATAAGGGAGTTGAATGTGGAGGAAATTAAAAATTTGGACTTTATTGGGTTTGTATTGAAGATAGAAGAAAAATCATACTATTTTGATAAAATAAAAAATATATAATAAAAAGTTCTGTGAAACAACTACAGAATTCAATCAAAATAAAATTATGTATATTTTACATATATAAATATAAATATAAAATAAATATATATATTTTTTGAACAAGACTGAAGCAAAACAAGACATGTGTTTGGCCCATCTGTCATTGGTCTCTAAAATATACTGAGGGGTTTATTCAAATGCATTTGGTTGACACAGTGACAAAATGAGCAAAACTAATTTAACTTTGTCTCCAAAGTCAAGCGAGGGTTTGCCACATTGGATATTCAACAAATCGCATTACTATTTTCCCTTATTTTAAGTAATTAGCCACGAGGGCCCTCCTTCCGAGGGTAAACATTCCATCACGGGCTGTTGCAACTGGTTTAATGGGAAGTGCTTAAAATGTTTTCTGTTTTCTCAGAACCGTAATGACTCTTCTAACGCAGACTCAGATCTGAATAACCACAGCTGAGGCTGCGAATGGGAAGTGTAAATTATGTCTCCAGATGTGCGGAGTGTTTCCCATCACATGACAACATTATCCTGCCTCTTAACCTAAAAAATAATAATAATAAGATGGTTTGTGGTTTTAAAGCAAGTTTGTTTTTTTCTAAGCTTGGAAATCATATGCATGTGGTACCATAATTTTTAAAAGATTTGCATTGGGAAAGAAAAGATGATGAAGTGCTTATTTCTTTGGGATAAGATGTAAATGCCATGGATTTTTCCAAGGTTTCGATTTTCTCAATCGTTTGTTTTGTTTGCAATGCATCCCAGTCCTCTGTCTTAACTCCCATTTGCGGGCAGTTTTTCAGTTCATGATACACTCTTACTGGGTGACTCTACTCTTTGGGCATCACAACAATATTTGAGGAAGAAATTACTGTGATTCCTCTCTGATGGGTGAGGAAACTAAGGCCCAGAGATGCAGCAATTTCTTGATCAAGGTCATGCAGCTACCAAGAAGCTGAGCTGGGATTGAAGCCCAGACTGGCCTATTTACAAAACCAATGCCTTTTCTAGAAATCCTTACTGTCAGCAGTCCCTGCTCTCCACCCTCTTGTTAACCTCAGGAAACCTCCTGGCGAACATGCCACACACAGAAAAGGTTTCTTAGTTCCACCCCCTGAAGATCTAAAAGGCAGAGGCTACTTCTCACTGCTCTCTATATCCGCCAGAGCCTAGTAAACAGCTGGCCTCAGAGCATCCTCCATTAGACCTCAGGCTGACAGCCTGAGTTCTCCAGCTAACCTATACCCACTGAGTTCTATTGGAAAGGGAAGCAGGACACAGAGAAGAGACTGTATTCTAGTCCCCGAGACCCAGTGGGGAAGGCAAAAGGGCAAAGGACAGTGGGAGGGTATGGCAGCTGAGAATGGGGGCAGAGAGCCCCAAGATTCTCTGGAGGAACACTCATGGCACGTGATCTAAGACCTGTTTCAGTTTTGGATGACCTTAGAGCAGCCTCTGTGGCCCCAGGATGAGAAAAGCAGGCCTGATTAAAAAGTCATCAGGAGCAGAGTGCCTGGTATGGAACCAAAAGGAGAACCAACTAGTGGTAAAAGAAACATAGGTTCCTAAAAATAACTGTTCTATTCTCACACTGGTAAATTTTACATGTTTTTTAAAAATTTTTATTAGATTTATTGGGGTGACATTTGTTAATAAAATTATATAGGTTTCAGGTGTACAATCCCATGATACATCATCTGTGTACTGTACTGTGTGTTCGCCACCCAAAGTCATCTCCTCCTGTCCCCTTTACCCTCTTCTGCCTCCTCCCACCCATCTTTCCCTGGGGTACATTTACATGATAGAATACTAATCAACTGCAAAAAAAGAGAGAAGGAAACCTTACCTTTTAAAATAGCATGGATGGACCTGGAGGTTATTATGCTAAGTGAAATAAGTCAGTCAAGGAAAGACAAATACCATATGATCTCACTTATATGAGAAATCTAATGAATAAATGTGACAACTTTAGGGATAGATACAGGCAAAGTTACCAGTCTTAAAAACAAGACAAATCAGCATTTACTGAATTAATATTCTGGGTCTGACCCTCAGCGGAATGGTCTGCCTGTGTTGCCTCATTTAAGCTCATAACACTCATGAAAGTTACTTTCGTTTGCCCTTTTACAGATGAGTAGAGTAATACTCAGAGACATAAGTAACTTGCCCAGAGTCACAAAGTAATAATGTCCAATGTGCTTTCTCTTCTGTCTAACAGGAATTGTAAGAGCTCCCACTTGGGGCTGCTGTCGGGATGCAAAGAGAAAATGTGTGTATGGAAACAGAGTCCAATATACAACAAATTAACAGGTCTTGGTTCTGAAAGCAGAAGAATTTGTGGTTTGAATGCAGGTGGTTAAAGTCCCAGGTTTCACAGCCAAATACAAGAGTTCACTACAAAAGGACCAAGGGTTCAAACGCCTTCTCTGACTTTTTCATCTGAGTGGGTTGTCTTCGCTCTAAATATTGCCCAGCTTCCTTGTGTCCAGATGCTAATGGTGGTAGCAGACACTGCCTTGTGGAGCTGTTGTGAGAATTCAATTAGGTAATACGTGTTGGTAGATCCCATTGTCCCTAAAATATGAAGGGCCTCTAAATAAAAGGGACTTGGTGAAGTGAGTGGGTGGGAACAGACTGTATATAATAAGACATGTTATTTCTCTTTTTAGGTTTTCATCATATTATTAAATTAAGTGACAATTTTTGGCAGATTGAATAATAGTAAAAAACATTCCACTTAACAGCCATGATACAATATGCACATCTTTTTAAAAGCCTCTCCAACAGCCAGTTGGAATTCAGCCTGAGACAAATTCATAAACATGTATTTTATAACCTGCTTAGTGGGATATTAAAGAATTAGGCTGGGTTTCTCTAGCAATTACCCAATCAATGAAAACAGAAGATCTTCAGAACAAAGACTATTCCCTTTCCAAGGCTATCGATGTGGGGGGGCTCCTCCCTCAGACCCCAGACGTCCTCAGAGAAGCCGATGACATGAGGATGACACCCTGACAGAAGCCCCGAATGACAAACCGAAAGGAAGCCTGTGTCTTGCTGTGAACAGAGCTCTCCTTGGCTACAACGCTGAGTGAGAATTCTGTTTACATGGCCTTTCCATACCCAGTCTTGCATTTTAAAAAATTATGTTGACCATAAGAGAAGAGAGCTATTTTGCTGAACCCATCTGTTCTTTCAATAAATAAATTGTTGCATACCTCCAAAAAGCCAGAAAAAAAATAACACAGAGAAATCGAAAGACATTTAGTGACCTTGTAATGGGGTGCAGCCAAGATGGGAGCCCCAAATAGGGATTTGTAACAGGGTCCAGAAGAGCTTGCAGATAATTGGCTCCACACCACAGGGCCACACCTGCCTAGAATGCTGGCAGCTGCTGCCAGTTGTGAGAGGAGCCGGAAATGGGGCTGCAGAGGAAGATTAGTGCTGGGATTTAAATGAGGCACAGCAGCCATTGGGCATCTCTCTTTTTGGGACCACGCGTCTGTTTAGGACCACGTGGCTTTGGTGTCTTGGTTGGGACCACAAGGCTTGGATGAGAGTCAGTACCACGGGGCCTTAGAAGTGCTCCTTTTGCCACATGGAGGGTGCTGGGAGGACTGTGTGCATTTGTGGGGAACTTTAGTTTGTGTTATTTCAAATGAATAATAAATTCCTTTCCTTTTCACTGATCTCTGGTATTAAGAGACATCTTTCCTCAGGCGGCAGGCAAAATGAACCCAGATAGGTGGGGAGGAACCCCCTGTAGACTGTAACAACCTGACTGATGTGATGCCCTTGGAAGGCTAGAGTTAGTTCTCAAACTCATGGCTCAGCTCTGCTGGGCTACTCCCGGCCTGTCCTCCAGCCACAACAGCACTTAACTTCTTTCTGTCATTGTGATGGAAGGTGTAACTTCCATGTGGAGCAAGATTCAGTAAGAATCGGGTCCAAAAGACAAACAATGCCTGTTGTGCAGAAGGACTTTGCCTAGGACTGTGTTCATTATTGGGGGTGTACAGAGATATGCTCCAATCCCAAGGCTCAACAACGGATCCCCAGACAGTGTGACCGGGAGGCACCGACACATTGGCTGTCCAGCAACGTTCAGTTTGACCAGTCATTCTGGTTGAGAGTTTGGTTTGCTGTTGTATCAGTCTCCTGTGGGCCCCTGCTCTGAAGTGTGCTCTCCACATACGCTTTCTGGGAAGACCAAACAACAACACAAATCCCACACCACTGTCTCAATCACTTCCCCTTCTGTCCTATGCATCTCCCACCTGTGTCCTCGGCCTTCGCTAAGTTGCTTCTAGTTTTTGTTACTGCTTCCTAGCAAAAGCATTCTGCTGTTTCTAGATCTTGGATAAAGATTGACATTTACAGTTACACTGGCCAACTAAACAGGCATGGAGAAGAATAAGCAAAAAAGGAGATTTGAACCTATGGCATGTAAAGTGGCATGGTGAGTGGCTAAAGGCTGGGTTCATGGCCAGACTTCATGGATATGGATTAGGGCTCTTCCTCTCAGCAGTTGTGCATGAATTCTAGGCAAACTACTCCACCTTTCAGTTACCTAACCTTACCTGTATAAAGAGAATAACAATAATAGTAGTAATTATTAGGGCTATTGTAAAAATGATAAGAACTAACATTTTTAAACACTCCATGTGTCACCTATTGTTATTGTAAAAAAACATTAAATATGTCTATCTCAACTCCAGACATTCTGTATAGCACATGAATTATTTTCCTAGTCCATGTGAAAGAACTATGTTTTAATATCATCTATACCTGGTGACTTTTGGGAAATTAATGCCAGAGTCATTATTGTAAACATGGATTCCTATTTTATTATCAAGGTAAGAAGAAATACATGTGATGTTTAAAACTAAGATTTAAAATATGCATCAGCTTTCTTCTGCTGACTCCTCTTCGCCATTCTCGTTAAAATTTTGTCAGTTCTTTTGTATGCCCCACCCCTCTGCTAAGTGCTCTATTCATTCTGGTTACTTTTTTCTGGCTCTCGCACCAGCCACACTGCCTGGGTTTTTGTTTTGGTTCTTCCACACCCTATCTGTGAGAACTTGGAAAACGTACCGAACTCTCTGTGCCTTAGTATTTTCAGCTGTAAAATGGCCAAAGATGTTGGGCCCACCCCATACTACTGTTGGGCCAGCATATTATTAGGCTGGCCAAAAAAAACCCATATGGCTTTCTCCATAAAATAAAAGACACATTTTTCATTTTCACAAATAACTGTATTGATTTGGAGATTTTGAATGTGTTGGCTATCTTCTGCATGGCATAATGTTGACTGTTCTCAATTAATGTCTCAATTGTATCACTATCAACTTCAGCTGGTCTCCAGTGAGAACTCTCCAGCTCAAAACCGCAAACCACTTTTGACATGTTCGATCAGTCATCGTACCTTCTCCAAACACTGCACAAATCTTTGTTTGCCTTTCAGTTGAATTTTTGCCTTTCTTGAAATAAAGGGACTTATGTGAGAAAAAGAAGAAGATCAAAACTATGAAAATGGCAAAAAACACATAAGTATCAACAACTGAATCTAAAACATCAACTAAGCGAACAAACAGAATAGAAATAGAATCACAGACGGGGAGAACATTGGGTTGGTGGCCAGTGAGGAGGGGTGTCTGTGGGAATGGAGGAAAAGGTGAAGGGACTGAGAAGTACACATTGGTAGGTGCAGAATAGGCAGGGGGTGTTAATAGTAAGCACAGGAAATCGAGTAGCCAAAGAACTTATGTGCATGACCCAAGAACTTGAACAAAGGAGGAGGGATTACTGGAGGGAGTGGGCGTTGCTGGGTGGAGGGAGGCAAAGGGGAAAAAATTGTGACAACTACAATAGCATTAACAATAAAAAATAATAACAAAGCATAATATGCTGAGAATGTTGGGTATTTTCTTACATCTTCAATATTAAAAGGGCTACACAAAAATTCACCAATCTTGGTAAGTTGTTTGTTTTTTAAGTGCAGGCTGATATGACAACTGTCACAATACAACCTAACAAAAACTTTTCGAATGAAGTTAAAGACTATCAATTCAACTAGAAAAAAACATACAGAAAAACATATGGAAAAAAAATGAAATTTTTGACCAACCTGATACTTTGCACATGTAAGCTCCCAATTAAATTCCAATTACTGTCATCAGCTTGAGACCTCAGGACAGTGTCTGACACCGTAGCTGTTTCTGCTCATGGTCTATGAGCAGCAAGAGCAAAGACTCAGACCAAGGAACTTGCAGTAAAAATTGTAAAACTTCGAAGAGTTCCGTGAGCCTGAGCATGCACTGCTCCAACCAGGAAGGCCACACTGTCTTCCAAATGTCAAAGCACGCCCGCTCTTAGGTGCTACTCAAAAGGCAGGCCTCCCCACTTTGCTCAGCAACTAATGCCAATAAACCTCCTTAATTTGGAAAATTCCACTCACGTCCCAGGGCTCTAGTTCTCCACATGTCCCCAGAGGCTTTTTTTTTTTTTTTGCCAGCCTTGAATCCCAAATGTGGAAGAGGAAGAAAAGAAGGAATGGAAAAAAAAGGTAGAGGAAAGGTCGGAAATTTAAACTGAATTGTTTGGTAATGGAAAGTCCCTTTCAAGTCTCTTTAATTCTTTATTTGGATTCCATTGAGTGCATGCCAAGAGGGAAAAAGGAAAGGTTAAATCCTTCTATCAGATCTGGCAAAGGAGCTCAGTCGAGCAGCTTAAGAGATGGATTAGGTCTGCTGCAAGGCAGAAGTGTTAAGACGTAGGATGCCAGCGGGCCCCAGGCCTCTCCTCGCAGCTTTGGTGTCCACGACCCTGGGAGGAGGTCTACAAGAGGAAATTGGTCCACAAGGTGATAGTTAGATCCCCAAGGAAGTGCGAAATGGTCCCTCTGCCCTGTGAGAATGTAATAAAGCTTCACCGCCCCCTCCCAGGAAAAGTACTCACATATCTAAGATTTCACTAAAACCTGTAGGGATTCAAGGACCTCATGAATCCCACCCACAGACCTTGAACTCCTGCCTTAAAACCTCCAGGACTTTTTTGCTAAAAGTCTTGTATTTTTCACAAGCTTCCTCCTGGCAGGCTTGCCTGGAGTCAAAACACTTTTTTAAAACTAAGATCGGATCCAAAATTCAAAATGTGCTTATCTGCAGCCCGATGTGTCTGTGTTTAATTCAACAAAGCAGGCAAGTTTAATGGGGGAAAAAATCTGTCATTGGAGTAAATACTGGGTTCTGCTTCCAGTTCCAGCAGTCCCCAGCTGGGCGATGCTGGGGGAGTCACATAGCCTTACAGAGTTTTGCCATCTTCATGAATAGACTGGGGACTTAGTAGCCACCTTACAACCTCTTCAGGTTTTTGGTAGGTCTCATTCTTGTATGCCCATGTGATTTCCCAGGGATCCATAGGGCTCTATGGACATGAAATGTTAGTGAGCAGCCGTGACATGGCAGAACCTGGAGATGCGGAGGTAAGGGGGCATGGGTCCTTCCTTTCCCAAAGGAGCTTACATGGGGTGAGGAGAAGGACCAAGAAACCAATGACCATAGCTCATTGCAATCAAGTCTTCTGACAATGGCTGTATGAGACCTCAGAGGGGAAGAACTCATCCCTTCTGAGATCCAGGAAATTTTCTGAGGGAGATAAATAGCTGAGCTACATTTTCAAGGGTGGTAAGGGTAGCCAGCTGGAAAAAAAGAGGGTCAGGGTATTGCAGTCAAAGGTATCATCACCAAGTTCAAAATCAATGAGGAAAGGTATGATGATACCGTATTTTGCTGTGTATAAGGTGCATCCATGTTTTTGTGCACATTGTACATGGAACTATTATACCTGTGATATATAATCATTATACCCATGTATAATGAGAATCCTTATTTTTACCTCAAAGATTTGGGCAAAAAATCTTTGCATTATACAGAGCAAAATACAGGTACTTGCTGAGAATCTCATGCCACATGGGCACAGGTACTTACTGTGCTACCAGGGGTTTTAAATGAAAATATAAATACTTAAAAGAAAAATTAGGGCCAGAGGAATGGGCCTGGGGATGAAGAATGTTTGAGCAAGTGCCTTCTTAGTAAGCCTCCTCCCCGCCCCACAGAAACACAGAAGGCAGCGGCTGAGAAGGCTTCTTTTCTCCGTGTCCAGGTCTGCTTGGACCTGTGCCTCCAGCTTCCATGGCTTTGTGGAGGGGCGGAGCTACAAACCATCATACTTCCCCTTGTGTTTCAGATTCTCTCACCTTCTTTTGAGATCTGTTCCCAAATTTCAGATTAAGAGAAGTGACTACTTTATTAGATCTTTGAGATCTTGTCCCTCAGTGAGGGACCAGGGTAGGACATCAGGAGAGATGACCTAGCCCTCTGAACAGACACAGCTGGGTTGGTTTTCCACTTCAAGAACATCCTCTAAAGCGTGTGTGTGAGTGTGTGGGTGTGTGTGAGTAGAAAAGTATGTAGGGTTTGGAAAGCCAAGGCAGCCCCCTGCCAAGTCCTTTTCCCATGAAGTTTTAAGCTTGTGTGTGTTTTGAAGGAAACACAATCCATGTATCTCTGATGGGCTTAGGTTGAATACATCCCAGTTCTTCATAACGACTTCTGCCATCCAAATTCTCAGAGCCTGGATTTCTAGTTTTAAGTTCTTCCCTTCAAAACTGGAAACTAAAGGCTTTTTCCAAGAGTAAAAACAGCATGAACCAGACAGAATAGGACTTCAATTGTCTGTTTCATGCAAGAAAAAAAAATCCCTTCTTTTGACGTCCTCATCTGCCCTTTCTCTGTGGCTTTCACACTCACTTTATTCATTGACAGGGTGACCTCTCACCTTCAGTTGCCTAGGACAGCCCAATTCATGCCCCTTTCCCTGGCATTGTTACCTGCACTGCCCACTTCCACTCTACAAACACTCTGGTATGAATAAGAAATGATAGGGTCACCCCATATCAAGCAGAGTTTTGACATGCCCATTCTAGCCTTCCTTTCCCTTTGTTATGGTCCAGAAAGAATTATAATGCAAGCCATATGTATGGTTTAAAATTTTCTAGTAATTGCATTAAAAAAGGTAAAAAGAAACAGACAAAATCAATTTAAATAATATCTATTTTAAGCTAATATAATCAAAGTATAATTTCAAAATATGATCAGTATAAAATATTAATAAGATATTTTACATTCTTCTTCTCATACTAAGTTTTCATAGTTTACTTACGGCATATCTCAAATAGGGCCACCATATTTCAAGTACTCCGTAGCCACATGTGACAATTGCTTACTGAACTGAAGCATGCAGTTCCCTACTGGGAGCAGTCTGTCACAGAGTCCCTTCCAAGGGATAGCTGACAACTTTGTAAAAACTTCCTATGAGAGGGAACATGCTACAGTTCCCACTATTGAAGCTCCAGGGAAATAACTGTAGTTCATTGTCACTGTCACCCAGAACCCATTCTAAATTTCCTGGGAAACTGTAATTTTGTTCAATTAATAGACTCTCGCTCTTTGAATTAATTCACATTTTTAAACTCAGTGAGAAACCACAATTTTTTATT
>PVIA01009447.1:0-61197 GCA_004024845.1 Tonatia bakeri | reverse complement strand
AAAGGGTTTCACAACACTTAAGTAATAGCACAATTCTTATAAAATCGCTATCTATAAATAACTTAGTTTAGGACTTTGGAGTATTAGGTTGCATTTGTTAAAAATGCACATTAACTGTGGTTTGGGAAAAAGACAACTTAAAACAGATAATAATGAAACCAACAGGTTGTGAGCTTTCTTCAACTTCTTTGAAGTTTCCTATCAAAACCACATATGTCTTTTATTTATGTCTGAGGCTTGAGGTTCTACATATAGGAATACCACCCCTCATGCCAAACAAAGCCTCTTCTGCAGAAATGTCTATAAAATGACATATCAGTAAGAATTCAAATCCAGGAGAAACTAAAGTGACTTGATTAAGCTCTTGCAAGCTGACAGATGTAACTAGTTCTCATCCCTAATTGTATTCTTTCCCCCATGTTCCTTTGACTTATCTACAAAAATGTTACTTACGCTGTCTGACTCCAAAGGCCAAAAAGAGGCCTATCATTTCCAATTTTACTATTCCAGATAAAGAGAATGCCACTGCTCTAGCATTATTTATCTAAATTGCTTTTCTGTGTAGAGATAGCAATTTTATGATTCCTTCATTTATTCATTCAAATATTTTGGCAAACACTACACAATAAGCAATGTTCTAGGTGCTAAGGATATAGAGACCAGTAAAATAAAGTGTTCAAATCTCACTCTACCTGAATATTAAAACTCAGTGCTTAAGGTCTGGAGACAAATTTGAGCAAGATATTTATATTTAACTTCTTTAAGAGTTAATTCTAACACTAAAAATGTGGTTTACCATCCAGGATACTTGTGAGGATTAAATAAAGTAGCATATGCTACATAATAAGCATTTATGTCATGTCTTCACCTGAACTTCTTTGTAATCAAACTAGATACACTGTATCTGAGTAACTTGAGTACAAAGTCTCTCTCAAGATGAAACAATATCAGTAAGTCTTGGCCTCAATAATACCATCCCCGACTAAGCAATCAGTCTAGACAGACCTCTACTTCTAATACTAAAAGGTTGGACAGGGCTTGAATTTTATTCACTCATATTCATCTCGGCCCTCAGTCCCATCCCACCCCTCAAAACTCAGTATCCCTAAACCCAAGTGTAAGGAAGGATGGTCTCAGTTACTTAGTTTCTGCCTACATCTCACCAAGAACAATTTGGTTCTATAGTTTTGAAATTGTTTTTACTAATAAAACATGCCTTTAAACCTAAGCCAATTATTTCATCTTCTACTCAACTGAGGAAGGTGCAATAAATCATAATTAGAAAAGAAGTCAAGTAGATTTATACCTTACATGAGACTGAGTTGTGAGGTCTGCAGGTAAAAGCAAAAATCCAGTACAAGTCAAAACTGTTCTTGTATTTAAAATTCCCCACTGTCCCCAGGTCAGGCACCTTAGTTCAGTGAAAGGTAAAAGCAAAAATCCAGTACAAGTCAAAACTGTTCTTGTATTTAAAATTCCCCACTGTCCCCAGGTCAGGCACCTTAGTTCAGTGAAAAAGACACACAGCGAAACCTAGATTCAAATCTTCCCCCCATCACTTAGTAACTCATTAAGCAAGTCTAAACAAGACTCCTTTTCCTAATTCTATTTCCTCATTCTGAAAATAAAGATATTATCACCACCTCAAAGGTTAGGGGTTAGGGAAATTGGAGATTAAAAAGTGTACACATAAAGGACCTCCAAGATTGCTTTCTTAAACCAACAGGTACTCAATCACTGTTGGGAAACAACACCTAGTCCCTCACCATCAGCAAAAGAACTAAAGACTGTAAAGTTTAAATCAAATCTTGTGTCCACTCAAATCAGAGAAAAAAAAAAATACACAAGAGAAAATTTTATCTGGCAGGTGAGATCAACTACAATAACTATGGCTGAAATCTAGTACACAAAGCCCATTTTATGGAGAAATATTAGCCTAAAGCAAATAAATTGACCATCTTTGCATGCACTACATTCTTTCCATAATATCAAAAGCTGGTTTGCTAGGAGGAATGAAACAGAAAAATCAAACTTCACAGTGTATGATAGGAGGCCTTTATGGTACAGTCCTTTGATCAGGGAATATGCTAATTAAGAAAGTGAGCTCAGAAGGCAGAACCTCCTGCGTTAGAACACAGGCTATGCCAATTCCTAGGTATGTAACCTGAGACAAGACACTTAATCTTCCTCAGTCCCAGAATTTTTATCTGTAAAAGGGAGCAATACTGGTAACTACCCCCGAAGAACTGCCGTAAGGAGTAAATAAAATCATGGCTGTGAAGTGCTCAGCATGATTCCTGGCACATGGTTAAATGCTCAACGGTCACTCATCTTTTTTACATGTAACAAGGAACACTATGTAAGCTTTAAAAATACATAATCCCACATCTTTTTCCCACAGCTCTCTGCAGAGTAATACAGGTTTGGGCATGCATGGTCACCTTGAAAGTATTCAAATGAACAGTTTCAGAAATCAACACATATTCAACTGCCATTGCTAAAACTTGCTTCCCTTATTTGAGTATAGTTTTCAAGAAGCAGTAAAGTTGATGAGCAAGATTCTGAAACACCCATTAACAAAGGTTAGAAATCTCTTCTGTTCTGACAAGCTTCCTTCATGTTATCATCACTTTGGAGTCTTTGTTGGGGACCTTTTTCAGCTATTTTTGCACAAAGGAGTCTTTGTTGGACAATGGCTTCCCCACTGGTTGTTCCTAGACAATTCTTTCACTCCAATACTTCTATTAGGGAGTACAATCAGAATTCATTTGTCTTTAAAAAGGTCTAACTGGAAAAGGTTCTGAGTGTCCTTGTGTCTAAAACTCCTTGGCCGTACTTTCCTCACTTCTCTCCCTGCCCCTAAACACCAGAGGTGGAATATTTCAAGCCATTCCTCCAACACACCATATAAGGGGCAGCTAGCTCCACCCCATCTCTCCATATACGGTCCTATCCCACACCCACCCACCAGCACAACCAAGATTCCACTCCTGCCCCGGTTCCCCATATATGGACAAATACCCACCCTAATATGCATAATAGAACCAAACTCCTCCCTCTACACGCACACTTCATTTCTATCAGGGCTAAAAGTTTAAGAAGTTGGGTGAAGAAATTAAGAGGAAGAAACAAACGAAAGCACTTCCAAACACTAGCCCTAAATTCTTAATGATTCCAAGCGCCACCCAGTAGCCCAACTTATATTAAGAACAAAACTCCCCCTCCAGAAAAATAATCATAGAGTCCCAATGGGGCACAGCGCCGGCAACACCAAAGCTTGCCTGAACAACCCTAAAGCCCATTTTCAGATGCAAGCAACTCCAGGCCAAATGTACGTCGGCTCTACACAACCATTTCAAAACTTTTAAGGTCTAGTTTTCTGCACCTTGAGATCACATGTCAACTTTCTGATCGCCCTTTTCGCGAAAGGAGAGGAGGATGCCGGCTGTCTCGTGACCAAGGTAACGAAACGTCCCACTGCCGAGGCCCGATTTTACCTTCAGATCCTTCTTGGAAACGTCAGGGTGGGAGACGGCTCGAATAGTCCCCGAGAGCCAGGGCCACTCCGCGACGCGCTCCACGTCCCAGCCGTCGTGGCTGCCGTCGCTACCGTCGGCTGCGGACAGACTGAGAAATCGCTTCCCTACCAATACTGGCCAACTTTCTCCGAGCGTGAGCACCATGATTTCCACGCCTGCAGGAAGGGCTCCTCCCTGCAAAAAAAAACACAACAAAATGCAACGGCAACGGGGGCGGCAGGTGGTAGGGGGCCAGCGAGAAATGGGCGGGGGAGGCGGGGGCAGAGGAAGAGATCCTAACCCGAGTCCCGGGACGAGACCCCAGACGGCGGCCCGAGCAAAGAAGGACCCCTCACCCAACCTCTCCAACCGCACCCTCTCCGCCCCCCCATCCCTCCCCCACAGCAAACACGGGCCCAAGCGCCGCGTGACCCTCGCTCTCCCAAGTTTCGCTTTTTCCAAAACCTTAAACCTAAGCGCAGAGAAAGCAAGAAGAGATTTGCGCCTTAACTGGATTTTAAAGTGTTCGTCCCTCACCCTAGAAAGGAGAAGGCCCCAACGCAGAAAGCCCGTCCCAGGCGGCCGAGTCCCCCACGGTTCCGCACTTGCCCCGCCCGACACCCCGCTTCCCGGACGCCGATCCTCGGACGCTTCTCGCCCCGGCCTGCGGCACACGGGCGGCGAGGCCGCAGGTTCGGTTCCTTCACCTTTCTTCTTCCTCTCCCCGCAGCCGAGGCCGCGACGCTCTTACCCCGCCTCCCTGAGTCACCCGCGGCGGCCGCTGTTTCCAACCACCCAGCCGACTCAAGCTTTGACTTGGTTCAAGAGCTCTCACAAGACACGCACTGCCTCCCAGACCCGCCCCCTCGGAGCCGCTTCCGCCGCTCATTGGCTCAGTCTAGGGAGCCGAGCGCGGCTCGTGGAGACAAATCCCGTTGCTATTGGCCGGCCTAGCCAGGGCGGGGCGCGAGGAAAAAACAATTCCTTGGCTGCCTCCTCCCTCAGCCCTCCCTCTTCCGACTCCCGGACGACCCCCATTAGGTTAAAGTACACACAAGCGAAAGATCCCTCCGCCACAGCCATTCTTTTCATTTGTTGCCTCATGGAACGCAAAAAAGTCCGGCGAAAGCGGTTATCAACTTTAAGGCTCGGAGGGAAATTGCAGTGTTGCACAGATAAGACTGAACGGCGAACCCAAGGCTATAGGTGCCAATTGGATTTGCTCCTCCAGTGCACGGGCTGTCGAACGAAGATGGGCTTTTTACTTGGCGGAAGAATCTCACAGGAAAGAGGTGAAGGCGGTGCAGAGTCCGCGGGGGAGGAAAGAGACTGGAACGTGCGGTTTCAGGCGTACTCAGCTAGAGGGTGGAGCGACAATGCTCTGGAGGCTCGTGCGCAGGCGCTTCGCGGAGCAGAGGCTAAAACTTGGGCTGCTGGGTGAAATGGCCGCGGGAGGCGCAGGCGCACGTGGTGCTGATCGTGGAATGTCTAAAGTCCGCCATTTTGAAAGAAAAATGAAGAAAGGCTTGGAGTCCCTTGGAAATGACGTTCATTAAATTTAGAGCAAAGGAGGCCATTCAGTACCATGCTGGATGGAATTTTTTTTCTATGTAAAGGAAGGATGAGGAGCTATTCTGAGACTTAAAAATGGAAAGACTAGATGAAGGGCAGAATAATGCAAGACATATGAAGAGGTGGTAATTTTGAAGGACAAAGGAGGTAAGTTTAGACCTGAAGTTTCTTGGTGGAATCAAGAAGAAATGGAACGAAGGAATTGAAAACCTCACCCTTTATAAAGGCTGTTATTTGACGCAGCATCACATTTAATCCTTAACCTATTGAGTGAAGAATTTATGCTCTCAATTCTACAAGTGTGATATCTGAAAATCAGAAAAACTTAAGAAATATATTGAAATGTATTCAAGAGATTACAGATGCAAGTTAACTCCAGGTATTACTTTTAAACATATGTTCTGATTAGTTGATGTTAATTTTGTTTATGAAGAGTAAAGCCTAAAGAATTAAGTTGGATTTATAATTTGCAAACCATTCAGAGGGGGGTAAATGGAGCAAAGGTAACCTATCCAGTCCAACAAAAGAAAAAAATGGAAACAAGAAGAGAAAAAGAAGTATGGTAAATAGAAAAAATAAAACATGAGGAGTAAGTACAAGCATTACTATTTACAACAAATATAAATTGGTTAATTTTATTCGTAAGTGAAAAGAAATGTGGATTATAAACAAAATCCAACTACGAATTAACTACAAGTAAACTCCAACGACAGCACAGAAGACTTGAAAATATTGGGTTTAAAGATTTTCTAATCAATGGTAATGGAAGGAAAGCGATATACTGATAGTAAGATAATCAAACGTAAAAGCATCAAAGGAGAAAAAGATTTTATATTAATAAAGTCCATGGAGATAATAAACTCGAACTGTTATGAGTCTGAAAACATAGTGTAGTTGAAACTAATACTAACCTATTATTACTATGAGGAAATTGACTATTTGTAGTCAGAGTAGAAAATATAAATATATCTATCCCACAAGTAGGCACCTAAGATAAATTTTTAAAATATGTGAAGTTATGGAGGACTCAGATTACATAGTTAAATACTAATTTGAAAAACAATCGCTAGGGACAAGTTCTACCAAACTTCATGGAACATATGATTTCTATGTTATATGCATAGTTCCAGAACTTGGGAAAGAAGTAAAGAGATCGAATGCATAACTCTGTTACCAAATCTGAGGCAGGAGAACACAAGAAAGGGCAACTATAGTTCAATTTTTCTTATAAATTATGATGAAAAATTCTTATATAAAATATCAGCAAATTAAGTCCAGCGTATTTTCAAAATAACCACCATGATTAATTAGGATTATGAGCACAGAAATACTTTAAGATTAGAAAATTACTATATCTTACCACAAATAGCATAAAAGTAAAAAATACGTTCATTTTAATAGAGGCTAAAAAGAGTACGCAGTCATATTGAACATTGAACTACCTAGAAAACTCGATAAATATGAGGTCTGTCCAGAAGGTATCCAGCCATGTAATATAAATAATAGAAACATTTAATGAAAAAGATATAAGATACAAGAAACATTGTACATAGGGCAATGATACCTCAGTCCCCTCTCATGTAACATATTTTTCAGACTGTAAGATGCTTTTTTTTAACCACATTTTTTGCTTCAAAAATTTTTCCACCATTTTCCTCCTCTAAAACGTAGTGCATCTGGGGTCCACACCAAAAGACACACCTAGGTTTTAGAGGAACAAAATAGGGGAAAAATTTTTGAAGCAAAAAATGTGGTAAAAAAGTATGTCTTACAGTCTGAGAAATACGGTAGGCACCTTGGGACCTCACACAGTTCTCCCAATTGCTATCAGCTTCCCTGTCGTATTTTCTTGAATCTCATACACTGCCTGAAATTTCTTTCCCTTCAAAGGTGATTTTACTTTGGGGAAAAGCTAGAAGTCACAGGGCACCAAATCTGGGCTGTAGGTGGCTGAGTCACCTGGATCATTTGAGGTTTTGACAAAAACTGCACAAGACATGATGCATGAGCAGGTGTGTCATAGTGATGAAGTTGCCCATACTGTGGCCTTCTGAATCATCTTTTTTTTCCAATTTTTAATACTTTATTGATTATGCTATTACAATTGTCCCATTCCCCCCTTCATTCCCCTCCACCCTGCACACCCTCTCCCACCCACATTCCCTCCCTTTAGTTCATGTCCATGTGTCATAAGTTCTTTAGCTTCTACATTTCCCATACTATTCTTGCCCTTTCCTGTCTATTTTCTACCTACCTTCTATGCTACTTATTCTCCATACCTTTTACCCCTCTACCCTCCTCCCACTCCCCTGTTGCTAACCCTCCATGTGATCTCCATTTCTGTGGTTCTGTTCCTGTTCTAGTTGATTGCTTAGTTTGTTTTTGTTTTGTCTTGTAGGTGTGGTTGTTAATCATGGGAGTTTACTGTCATTTTACTATACATGTTTTTTATCTTCTTTTCCTTAGATAAGTCCCTTTAACATTTCATATAATAAGGGCTTGGTGATGATGAACTCCTTGAACTTGGCCTTATCTGAGAAGCACTTTATCTGCCCTTCCATTCTAAATGAAAGCTTTGCTGGATAGAGCAATCTTGGATGTAGGTCCTTGCCTTTCATGAGTTGGAATACTTCTTGCCAGCCCCTTCTTGCCTGTAAGGTCTCTTTTGAGAAATCAGCTGAAAGTCTGATGGGAACTCCTTTGTAGGTTACTGTCCCCTTATCTCTGGCTGCTTCTAGGATTCTCTCCTTCATTTGTACCTTGGCTAATGTAATTATGATGTTCCTTGGTGTGTTCCTCCTTAGGTCCGCCTTCTTTGGGACTCTCTGAGCTTCCTGGACTTCCTGGAAGTCTATTTCCTTTGCCAGATTGGGGAAGTTCTCCTTTATTATTTGTTCAAATAACTTTTCCACTTGTTGCTCTTCTTACCCTTCTGGTACCCCTATAATTCGGATGTTGGAATGTTTAAAGTTGTCCTGGAGGTTCCTAAGCCTTTCCTCATTTTTTTGAATTCTTGTTTCTTCATTCTTTTCTGATTGGATGTTTCTTCCTTCCTTCTGGTCCACTCCATTGATTTGAGTCCCAGTTTCATTCCCATCATTATTGGTTCCCTGTGCATTTTCCTTCATTTCACTTATCATAGCCTTCATTTTTTCATCTAATTTGCAACCAAATTCAACCAATTCTGTGATCACCAGTGCTTTGAACTGTGCATCTGATAGGTTGGCTAGCTCTTTGTCACTTAGTTGTATTTTTTCTGGAGCTTTGATATGATCTTTCATGTTTTGTTTTGTTTTTATCTTGACATGCCTATTATGTGAGGAATGGAGCCTTAGGTATTCACCAGGTTGGGGCAACCCAGTCGCTGGGTTGTGATGCTCTATGTGGGGCATGGGTCTGAGAGGGAACAGTGGCACTTGCTCTGCTCTCTGCTGGATTTCATTCCTTTCCACCACTTCCCCCAAGCAAATGGGCCCTTCTGGTGCTGATTCCCAGGTGGGTGGGTTTGTGTACATTCTAGGACCCCATGGGTCTCTCCAATGAACTCTCCTGTGAGGCAGGGAGTTCCTCCCGACACCTCAACCCCCACAGGTGTTTTCAATCGATGTTTCAAGGCTTTTGCGCTGGGATCTTGGGTTGCGTGGTCTGTCTCGCTCCCCAGTTTCACCTGGTTTATCTGAGGGCAAATGTGGGACTGCCTGGTCAGCGTGCCGTGCCTCGCTCCACACTCGCCACCTCGCTGGGTCTGCCCATTGCTGTCTTGCATGCCTGGGGGTCTTGCACACCCGGGGTCTGCAAGTCACTGCTTTTTTTACTGCAACCCCTCTCTGCCCGGCAACCCCTCTCTGCCCGGCCACCCAACTCCACCCCTCCTACCTATCTGGATGAATATGTCTATTTTAGCTCCTTGATTGTCGGACTTCCATACAGTTCAATTTTCTGTCAGTTCTGGTTGTTATTTTATTTCTAAATTGTTATTGTCTTTATTTTGGTTGTGGGAGGAGGCACAGTGTGTCTATCTATGCCTCCATCTTGGCCGGAAATCCTGAATCATCTTAATAGTTTCTTCAGAAACTGTTCAAGGTTAATGCAAAATTTGATGCAGATTTGTTGCTCTACTCAGTCATTTTGAATGCAAGGCCACACAGTATACATGCTCACTCAATGGTGTCTACTGCCCCCTCTGACTCATATAGTGAAGTCATCGTTGTTCATGCATACACATTCTAGTCCACTCTTCTTGGCTGCCAGGTTACATTGCTGTCCCGCAAACCATTCTCGTTATATTAACAATGGCTGGACTTTTTCCTGTCAGACCATATATTCAATACCTATTCATGATTTTAGAAAATAATTTTAAACTTTCTAGAAACCTAGGAATATAAGAAATCTATGTTAGAAAAATACCCACACATGTGAACTAGGAGATATTAATAAGGTTCATTTGAGCTTCATTTGTGATTGTGACAAACTGGGAACAATCTAAATGTATTTCAACTGGGGAATAAGTAAAATGAATAAATGGAATGTAATACATATCATGGAAAGCAGTAGAGCATATGAGAAGAAATGAAATATATTTAGATATACGAATAAAGATATATTAGCAAAACACATTGTAAATGAAAAAAGGTTCTATTAACAATACAGTATATTCTATGAAAAATACATATTAAAACTCATGATGATAGTTACAGGTGTTGGAGGATTCACACTAGAATTGGGGGTATTGGTCAAAAGTGATTTAGCGTTATTTCAAATTCATTTTTATAAGGCAAGTGTATTCATATGGTACTTTTGAAATTTAGAGTTAATATTAAAATCCTGTGAATGGAATAGACTATACTGAAGAGCATTCATGACAATTTATTGGTACTAATACAAGAGTTAAGGCAGTGCAATAAAAGATCAATGAACAAAAATAAAAAGCATTCCTATTCCATAACAAACATTAAATAAAGTGTGTAATAGAAAAAAAGGAAACCATTTATGATCATAAAAACTGCAGATTACCTAAGGAAAAAACATAACATGAAATAAAATGTATATGAAGAAAATGGTAAGACTTTACTGATATGCATAAAAGATTTTAAAAACTCCATCTCCATCTGTCTATAAAAGATGTCAGCTCTGGCCGGTGTGGCTCAGTGGATTGAGTGCCAACCTGTAAACCAAAGGGTCGCTGGTTTGATTCCCAGTCAGGGCCCCTACTGGGGGCCTGGGTTGTAGGTCAGGCCCCCAGTAGGGAGTGCACAAGAGGCAACCACACATTGATGTTTCTCTTCCTCTCATTATCCCTCCCTTCCCCTCTCTCTGGAAATAAATAAAAAATAAAATTTTAAAAAAATAAAATGGCATTTCCCCTCAAACTACAATGTCAATGAATGGATCAAAATAGAAATATAAATAGCTAATATAGAAACAGACTCATGTGTCTATAAAAATTAGTTTATGATTAACATACCATTTTAAATGATTGTGAATAATAACACTATTTACTTTGTGCCATGGGGTCTATTACTTATCCATTAAGGAAAAAATAACAGGTCCCTACATCAACATTCACAATAATAAGCTCTAGGTGAATCGAAGAGCTAAATATAAGAAATCTAGTATTTAAGATTATTTCCCTGCAACCCTGGCTGGCGTAGCTCAGTGGATTGAGCGTGGGCTGCGAACCAGGCATCACAGGTTCGATTCCCAGTCAGGGCACATGCCTGGGTTGCAGGCCATGTCCCCCAGCAACCACACATTGATGTTTTTCTCTCTCTCCCTCTCCCTTCCCTCTCTAAAAATAAATAAATAAAATCTTTAAAAAAACCCTAAAAGACAATTTTCTGAATCAAATTTAATGTATTCATTTTCTTAGAATCTCCAAGGTAGGCATGCAGATACACACAACAATACTGACATACACAGAGTTACTTTGGCAGTCTCCTTTTAGCAGCCCTGGAGAGTACACATGTGTGCACATGTGCTTACACACACATACGCACACCTCGCGCCCAAATACTATTACCTGGAAACAGAAATAATCAAAAGTCAAATTTCCCAAAGCCAAAATTTTAAAGAAATATATCTTGTATTATGTACAAGATGGAAAATAAAAAAATGGAAGTTTTGAACTCTTATTTTCCATGGTGCTGTGTGTTGTTTTATATGCCCTGTCATTTGCTTCCTGTAGAATCCTATCAGGTAGACATTATTATCCTCATTTCACAGATGAGTAAGCTGGAGATTTAAAGAAGTGAAGCTCAAGGTCACACAGCTAATATCTGTATCTGGAATTCAGAAACAAACCTGGATCCAGGCTTCTTTTACCATATCTCATGAACTGTGAACTGCTCCTGAGTCAGAACAAACACAACAGTCCATTTATGAGAATACACCTCATTTTTTCCAGAATCCAGAGTTACATAGTATCAGGTAAACCCAACCTCATGGGTTCAACTGTGTAGAGGAAGGTGAGGACCAATTTTACAAGTATAGGATGGTGTTGGTGACATTGGTTTGCCCTGTGAAGACTGCGGAAGATTCAGTCATAAGGAACACAAAAAAGAAGAAAGTGTTGGGGCCCTGACCATGTGGCTGGGCATCATCCCATGAAGCAAAAGATTACTGGTTTGAAGTAAGCAAAATAGAACCAGAGACATAGAAATAAAGAAAAACCGACAGTGACCAGAGGGGAGAGGGAAGGGTCAGGTCTGGGAACATGTATGAAGGACCCATGGACAAGGACAATTGTGGGAGAGGATTGAATGTGAGAGGGGTTGTGGGCAGGGCAGGGGAGAGTAATGAGGGAATAATGGGGACAGCTGTAATTGAACAATAATAAAACATTTAAAAAAGAAAAGGTCACTGGCTTGATTATCACTCAGGGTACAAACTTAGGTTGCAAGCCAGGTCCCCAGTTGGTAACGTGCGAGAGGCAACTGATCAGTTTCTCTCTCACATCAGTGTATCTCTCCCTCTTTTTTCTCCCCTCCTTGTCCCCTCTAAAAATAAATAAGTAAAAGAGTTTTTTAAAAAAGAAGAAAGTGTCAGGGACAGCAGGAAGACCAGAGTTATAAAGGGGAAGTGGGTGAAGACAAAGAGGGAGGGGCAGAGAATCAGACCTTGTCCCCAGCTTCTAATCTTGTTTTTGCAAGTTGATGACCACCTTGCAATTCATGTAACCACTGACTGTAGATTGGTATAGTTTTGTACCCTGGGCCACCTCTCCTTTTGCATTGAGTGGACAATAGATATACTAACTCTGCCTATTGGAAAGTTTTCTCACCACCCCTGTATTTCAGACTTACTCCTGAGAAAAGATGTAAAACAGCAACTGTTCACTTGTGGCCATATCGTGTAAACCCATCTGCAACTAAGCCTGCACTTTTTCTTCCTCTGTCAGCTAGTCATAATTTCCCATGAGGCTATAGATGTGGGTTGAGAAAGAGGTGGTAAAACAGTAAGATCAACTGTGGGAGGGTGGGTCACCTGCTCTTGTAATTTTCTTGAGTTTTTAGACTTGTTTGAACTTTATACTGCTTCAGCTTTGTGATTCAATAGATCAGGTAATACCCAATTCATGGTGGGCAGGTTGGGTTGTCTAATGTCTCATGTTCAAGATTCAGTCTCTATCAAAGTCTAAACTTGGCCTTGTTCTGAGAATTGGCGTCCAGGGACTTGTGGATTCACCAAAGGTTCTGAATTCTCTAAAGAAGGCACAGGGCTTCCTGGGTGCAAAATAAGGCCTTATACCAAAGCCTAACTAAACATGTCCTTCTTTAACATGGTTTTGTTGTTTCATAAGCCAGGATGTTGATGACCACCATTGTTTTCCCTTCTACTGTCTTAGCTTAGCTTCACAACAGTTTGATGAAGTAGGTTTTATGACCTCCATTTAATCGGAGAGAAAAACCTAGACATGGCTCAAGAAGTTAAACGCCTTGGTCGAGTTTACATGGCTACGAAGTGGCGGCAGCTGGTCTCAGACTGCCATCTGCAACATTATCTCTTTGCTCACCCAAAGTAGCTGCCTAATGACATATTTACATCACCAGTCTCTGGAGTCCTCTTGATCCACAGAACCAAATTAGACTTAACTACCTTTGGTTAAAGGGAAGGGCACAGGGTAGGGTGGGTAAAGGCAGGATAACACTGGGTCTCAGTGCAAGCTGCTTGTGTTGAGTTACAAAGGACCACATTCACAAACATGATGACTCTGTTGTAATATATGTAGAAGTATTTATGAATAAAATCATATTGGTCTAAAATTTGCTTAAAATTTCTGGGAAGAGAGAAATCAGTAATGAAGTAAGATTGGTCATGTGTTAATAATTTTTGATGCTGAGTGATGAAAATATAACACATAATAAAAACTAAAAAATTTTTCTCCACATAATAAAAAGTAAAAATGTATTCTAGTCACCAATATAGACCAAATTCTGAACCACAAAGCACACCTTAACAAGTTTAAAAGAATAGAAACTATACAACATCTGTTCTCAGAAAATGATGGAATCAAACCAGAAATAAGTAATAGAAAGACAGCTGGAAAATCCCAAAATACTTAAAGATTAAACAACATACTCCTAAATAACACATGGGTCAAAAAAGGAATCTCAAGAAACACTAGAAGTATTTTGAACTAGATGAAATTATATGCTTGAATTGATTGAAGTTAAAAACTTCTGCTCCATGAAACACAATGTCAAGAGAATGAGAAGACAAGCCACAGATTGAATGAAGATATTTGTAAGACACATCAAATAAAGGAGTATTATCCAAAATATACAAAGAACTTAAAACTCAATAATAAGAAAATGGACCTGATTAAAAAATGGGCCAAAGAACCAATCCAACACCTCACCAAAGAAGAGACATACAAATAATAAGTAAGCTTATGAAAGATGTTCAACATCATGTGATTAGAGAACTGAAAATTAAAACAACAATGAGATACCACTACACATCTATTAGAATGACCAAAATCCAGAATGATGCTGACGCCAAATGGTACTGAGGATGTGGAACAACAGGAACTCTCCTTCATTCCTGGTAGGAATGCAAAATGGTACAGCCACCTTGGAAGACGGATTGGCAGTTTCTTATAAAACTAAACATATTCTTAACCATACAATCCAGCAGTGATATGCACCTCACTATTTACCAACAGGAACTGAAAATTTGTGTTTCCACAAAAACCTGCACGTGGATGTTAATAACAGTTTTATATATAATTGCCGAAACTTGGAAGCAACCAAGATGCCTTTTTGTAGGTGAATGTGCAAATAAACTGGTACATTCAGACAATAGAATATTATTTAGTACTAAAAAGAAATGAATTGTTAACCCTAAAAACACATAGAAGAACCTTAAAAATGCATATTCTTGAGAGAAATAAATCTGACAAGCCTTCAGATTGTGTGATTCCAACTATATAATATTTTGGAAAAGGTAAAACCATGGAGACAGTAAAAAGATAATTGATTGTAGGGGGAGTGGCAGTGTGGGGAGGCATGTATAGGCTAAGCACAAATAGGAGGACTTTTAGGGCAGTGAAATTATTCTGTATGACATTACAATGAAGAATACATTTTGTTATGTATTTGTCAAAACTCATAGAACATAGAACAAGAGTGAATCCTAATGTGAACTATGGACTTTGGATGATAATCGTGAGTCGATGTGGGTTCACGGATTTTAACAAGCGTACTATCCAGGTGCAGGATGTGGAGAGTAGAGTTGGGTGTGTGGCAGGGTGGGTGGGGGTATATAGGACCTCTCTGTACTTTCCACTGAATCTTGTTGTGAATCTAAAAATGCTCTAAAAAGTAAAGTTGATTAATCAGGAAATATATGTATATACATTCATTTATACAAGTGATAGTCCACTTCTAAGAGGGCTGAGGCAGAAATGAGGAAGCTACACAGTCAAACTATGATGTGTATGAATCTCAGTCGGCTACATTTATTTTCTTTAAACCAATTTCAATTCTAACTCCAAGGCCTAATCCTTCCTACTAGATGCATCATGGGCACTATTGCCCCCTGCCCCGCTGGGTGTCATGGCACTCCAAAATACTGATATAGAGGCCTAAGAATCGGAGAAGGGTCTCTACTCTCTGTTCATCACAGTAGCCACTGTTCTCCTCATTGTTCAAGCCTGTAGTGTTTCCAGGTACAACACCTTTTGGCTTTGAGGTTACTTGGAGGACCCAGGAATCTTTTCTGAGGTTGGAAATTCCCTAATGGGGTCTCAGCCTCCCTTTTTTTCATACTTGATCATCCTCCTGGGGCCTGGCTACCATCTCCCGGGGGAGGAGTCCTCCATCTGTCTCAAAGGGCCTGCCCCTCCTGCACATTCACCATAATCCCTGCAGTGGTGACCTACGTTGTGACAGCAGACATGCCTCTTAAGGTTGCCTTGGTGCTCTGCTTCAAGAAAAGTCCAGGTGGGAAGACCCCACAGTTTGACTTCCTAGTTTGACTTGGGCAAACCAGGAAGGGACCAGAAGAAAAAGGGTATGGAGGAGAGGGGAGAAAGAGAAGCAACCACTTCTACTTTTTCCACAACTCATAGTGCCAGGTGAGAACCAGGATGGGGCCTGGGGGGCTGCCATGAGAACCAGGGGAGCAAACCCCATCTGCCCCTTCTCAAATGTCTCATCTGAAGCTTCCCAGAAGGTTTCACACAGAGGGGCAGAAATGGGAAGTTCTGCTGGCACGGCTGACTTGCCAGTCTCTTTCCTTTGGATTCACTCTGTGAAGTTCCCAATTCCTGCCCCTCCCACACACCCAGAACAGCAGGAGCCATAGACTGCAGAGAGAGAGGTGTCCTTAGGCTAAAACTCAAGGCTTCTGGAGCTTTCTACAGTCCTACATACCTGCAGATGCATTTTGGCAGGTGGCTCACTGGGGGCCACCAAGGGAGTGTGGCCCCATAAGCACTCAGGATGCACGAAACCCCAGACCCTGCAGAGTTACTGGCCTGGCAATCCTGAAGGCCCCCTGAGTGCGGCAGCCACAGGACAGGTGGAGGGTTACGCATTCTGTCCTTGAGACTTTACTCAGGTTCTGGGAACCAGACCTGATCGGAAATAGTTACACACACACATTAACTGTGTAGTTATTTATTGCTGGGTCAATGGGACCAGCCTGAATTGCTCACCCCAGGCCACACAACATAGCTTTGATGCTCCAGGGACAGCTCACCCATGATGTCTCCCCAGATTCACCCACTCCTTTATCTCCTCCCTCTTATACTCACGCCCAATGGTCCTGCCTGCATGTGGAATAGAAACCTGGGAGGTCACAGTGCAGTGCTTTGGCCCCTTGTGCACATGCCACCTCCATGATTTTTCCCGTACGTGTCTTCTATGATTTGTTAATGTTTCCTTACCATGAGTTACATTTATTTTATTTCTTCTAAATAAATACCTCATTTTATTGTGTTTCACCTTGTTGCACTTCACAGATGTTGCATTTTTTATAAATTGAAGGCAAGACCCTCCACTGGCAAAAAGATGATAACTTGCTTTATTGGTTTTTTTTAAATATGTATATATATTTTAAAGATTTTATTTATTTATTTTAGAGAGATGGGGAAGGGAGGAAGAAAGAGACGGAGTGAAACATCAATGTGTGGTTGCCTCTAGCACACCCCATACTGGGGATATGGCCTGCAACCCAGGCATGTGCCATGACTGGGAATCAAACTGGTGATGCTTTGATTCACGAGCCTATGCTAACTTGCTTTATTGTGATACTTTATTGCAGTGGCCTGAAACCAAACACATAATATCCCTGAAGCAGGCCTGCACCAATTCTTATAAAGACAAGGAATGGGAAATAAATACATACCTGCAATGCCACCATCTTCAACACAGACCTGCCGAAATCATTCAGGGTGGAGAAGAAAGATCTGAGATGGTATTTTAGGTCAAGCAGGCAGGACTGGAAGTGGTGACACCATTTCTGTCTACAGTCTAGTGTCCAGAACTTAGTCATAGGCTCCAACCAAAGGGCCAGTGGCCTGGGAAATGTCGTTCAGTTGTGTGCCCAGGAGCAGAAATCAGTTGCATTGGTAGCCACTTAGGCAGACTCTGCCTCTCCAGTGAGAAAACATTAGAGTAGGGGCCAGAGGTCCTGGGTTAGTCATTCTGTTAGTATTCATAGCTCTCCTGTCCCTGGTTCCCTCCTTTGAATGATGCAAAAAATAATGCCAGCCTTGCCCATCTCACTGGTTATGTTTAGGGACAAGTAACATGAGGATATAGTTTATAAAAATTCTTGTTAAATTGAACTATAAAGGGCTTAGCCAGGAGTTACTGTTATTTCTGCAAAATATTCAGGGGAATCTGAATATTCAAAGTTCTCAGCTGTGTTTATCTAAATATTCCCACCTGAAGCCTCAGAATTCCATTTCACTTCTTTCCTTTTGGGGACCTGATTATACATGCATTATAGAAGGCCATCATGAATGAGAATTCAGAGTTCTCTGATGCTCCACAATTATGATTAAATCCTGAGCTGGTTCTCTGCTCTGTCTGCCCTTCAGCTATAGTCTCCTTAAATACTGCCAAGGAGGCCTTCTGGCTTTCCCATTTTGCCATGAGTTGGTGAGGGACTTTCTGCGCTTGTCATCATCTCTCTTCAATGATTCAATGGCTATTAACAACAGTCATCCAATTTCACAGTCCTTCCAACACCATCCCCCTCATACCCTCCACGGGATGATTGTACCTGCTAGTGTGCCCCCTTCTACAGGTCTCTCACCCCAGTTTACCACCAGTGAAAGTTTTAACAGTTGCATAGCTACAGCATGCAACTGCTTAAATGCCAGGGGCTATTTGTATTCCACCAACGACTAGTTATAGGGTCCTCTTTGCCAGCTCTCCAGCTAATGATCCACTTCCCAAATAATTTTTTAGAGTTGGCTTCCTAAGGCCCCTACTATAGCAGACCATCCTGGAATGAGTTCCCATTCTGAGATGGGGAACTGCATGCTGTCCACCCATCCAGGGTTAGTTGGAAACTGAGAAATACTCCTATAAGGGAATGAGAAAGGCAGGACTGGGGAGAGGGAGAGAAGCTGGCCTATGATGTGGTTACAACTGAGGCCTCAGCACAACCTATGAGGAGCTCTGGAGTTAGAATGACCCTTTAGAACTGTTCCAAGTGGAGGCAAGGGAAGTGGGCCTTTGCTGCCTCCCTACATTGGGCGCTGTGGGCTGCTGCTACCCAGGGGGCGGTTTCCCACAGCCAGGGCAATTCCCACTGAATACTGGTCAGCAACCAGTATTCCCAGCAGCTGGGGGATGGCTGTGTCTGTCCCCTAGAGAGAACACGAGGAGCACACTACAGTCTCCACTGAGTGAGGCTTCCCGCTCTTGGCCCATGTCCTCACATGCCCACAGTCCAAGAGCTCACACCACTTTCTACAGCAGCACCTCCTCCTTTTGACCAAGAGATCTCGAGGTTAGTGTTCTCTCTCTTTTAAAAAATTTAATTTCTCCACCTTTCTGGGGGAAGAGAACTTAGGAAAATGGAGCTGGCTGCTCCCCCATGCCTCTTCAAGCCCTGGGAAGTTAAGCGGGGCTGTCCCAGAACTTCTGTGTCCCTGCATCTCTTCCATCCACTTTTACTCTGTGGCTCTCATTGCACCAGGACGTGAGAAACTCCTGCGCATTACCAGAGTTCTGGAGAGAAATGGAACAGAGCTTCTTGGCACTCAGATCTCCTAGCTTACTACAACTCTTTCTGTAGTAAGCGGTAGCCACTAGCCACATGTATTTAAATTAAAATTAAATGTAATGTAATTTACACTTAATAGGAGTTTTGGTGCATCAAAAACTGTATAAAAATTCATGCTCTTTGATGTATTTTTTGGCTGGTGCGGCTCAGTGGACTGAGTGCCTGACTGTGAAGCAAAGAGTCACTGGTTCAATTCCCAGTCAGGGCACACATGCCTGGGTCGCAGGCAAGGTCCCCAGTAGAGGGCCTCTGAGAGGCAACCACACATTGATGTTTCTCTCTCTCTTTCTCCCTCCCTTCCCCTCTCTCTAAAAATAAGTAAGTAAAATCTTTTTAAAAATAAAAAAAGAAAACTCAGTTTTTTATTCACAGTACCCACATTTCCAGGGCTCAACAGCCACACAGGGCTAGAGACTACCACATCAGATGGCACAGGCATGGAGTGTTTCCATTATTGCAGAAAGTTCCTGTGGACAGCCCTCAACTATTGTTTTCCATTCCATTTGGATCTAACATGGGTGGGAAAAGACACCTTTTCCTCTGAGCTCCCAACAGCCTCCAGTTTTCTTGCTTTTCCTTCAACTGTCTTCTGTACCATAGGCCAGAGAAAATTTCCACCTCCTCTTGAGTGTGTGTGTGTGTGTGTGTGTGTGTGTGTGTGTGTGTGAGAGAGAGAGAGAGAGAGAGAGAGATTGGTTAATACTTTATAACACCTCTCTCCCCAGCTTTCCCATTCTTCTTCCTCTCCCATTATTTTCTCAGTGATATCTGTCATTAATCTGCTAGCCTTTCATCAGACTCGTGAGAAGAGGAAGTGTTGGCCATGCAGTGATTTATTAAGTGTCCTATGAAAATGCAATTCTTTTTATTCTGTAGGAAGCTATTAATGAATATTGATTAATATTTTTATTATTGCTATGAACAATAGATTTCATTGTTATGTAGCATGCATTTCTTTACCATAACTGGGTTCTAATTTAAAAACAGGATTCTGGAACGTTGATCTGGCAAGTGAAAATCTGAGGAAAAAAAAACCTCATCTTATCTCAGTGATTGTTTCAGAGGAAACATCAGCTACAAAGAAATTGGTACCCATCTAGCAGAGCGGGAGGAGGGCTGGAGGAGGAGGGAGGGAGGTTCTGCAGTCGTGTACCAGCATGCCCTGCTGTCAGCTGTCAGGAGCAGTTTTATGAAGGCTGTGCTATCGCAGAGCTGAGTGGTTTTGTTCTCTCTCTTCTCTTGCACAAAGAAAGAAAAGATGCAAGAGGGATATGAACAGGAAATGAGAAGGGCAGAACTAGACCCCCACCCCCACCCCAGGGGAGCTGTAAGTACGCAGTTCCTGGAGAGAAATCAGACCTTGAATGTAAGCTCCCAGAAGGAATTGTGATGTCAGCCTTCCCTCCTGCTGCTGGATGCTGGAGGTGTTCACATTCCTTCAAATGTATCATACATTTTCTAGTTATAAAAGGAGCACATGCTCAGTTTAGGTAACACAGAAAATATAGATAAATGTGAAGAAGAAAAGCAAAATTAACCTCTCTCTAGAGATAACCACTATTATAATTTCATTTTGTTTCATTACACACATGCACACATTTTTAAATTATAACATAATTGGAAATATATTATAAATATATTATTTTTGTCCTTTTCTTGCTTTATATTACATCTTGCGTACTTTCTTATTTCATTAAGAATTGTTTTAAAATATCACTATTAATGACCACATAATACTCCATCTTATAAACACACTGTAATTCATTTAACCATTCTCCTGTTATCAAACTTTTAAGCACTTTTTTCTCTTATAAATAGCAAGACAATGAACATTTGTTTACCTCCACTTATCATAGGTCTTTATAAGTGGAAATTCTACATCAAAGACCATGAATTTTTATACAGTTTTTGATGCACCAAAACTCCAATTGTAGACAAGGTTAAGCTGTTTCCTACAGGTAATATGAGCCGCATGCAAACAAAATAAAACCATTTTTCAGTGTCCTGAACATTAGGGTAGTTACAGGATCTGCCAGTTATTATTTTATCGCTTTTCAGCTCCAAATTCACCCTTTTTGACTGCTCTGTGAAAATGGTGCCAAAACCTTTAAACATTTTTCCTTTCCTAACTGGCATTAAAGCTTTGTCGGTAGAGGGCGCTAGAGAGACACTGCAGAGGAAAGAGTTTCGCTTCTGGTTCCTGAGTGCTTGTTAAACAGGTTCCTGAAGCAGGCTCAGCTTCTCCACTGCAAGGCTCCTGCTGCACCCAAGACAGCTAGCTTACCCTGGCACCATCTCAGCTTCTCCACTGCAAGGCTCCTGCTGCACCCAAGACAGCTAGCTTACCCTGGCACCATGGCCTGGCAGTTTTGTAGTAGAGTGCCCGCGGTCCTACCTTACCATGGGCAGCTTTCCCCAGCACCATAGACAGTGATTCCTGGCAAATTCTGGGCTGCAGCATCTCAGTAACCCTGCCATCCTGTACTCCATGGCAGCATGAGGGGTAGCAGCTGTTCCTTCTACTTCTATTCCTATATTCTTTAGAGTTCTCTTTGTTTCTTACTAGCCAGTCCCCTGTTACTCCAACCCACTATTATAGTTCATAGTTATTTATATTAAACTTCACCTATTCAAACCACTGTGTGGTTTCTCTTTTTTGATCCCACACTAACTGATCCAGGACTAGACTACCCTGCTCTCTCTCACTGGTAGTGCTGGCTGACTCCTCAAGACAGCCTGGATCTCTGTTCTGACCAAGCCCCAAATATTCTATGTTGCCTGATTTAAAAATTTAAAACTCTGATTTAAATGTCTTTTTAAGCTTTCAGGTTGAAACCCTTATTGGTATTTAATTCAGGAGGCAAAGTACAAGCTCTACTGAACTATTGCTTCTTTCTTTTTCTGATGGCGTCTACTCAGCAGCCACCAGGTTCAGTCAATCACTCCCCCATTTCTTCTCTCCTTGTCTCTGTGGATGTCTCTCCATTCTCCTCTCCTATTTCAGGCATGTACTCAACATGCAGCAATGCATTCTTCCTGTCACCAGGTGATTCTTCTCTCTGCATATTGCTCCTCTACTCAAAATCAGTGCATCTGAGTTAGTTCACAGCCATGACCTTGGGTGACTAATGACCTTGTGGACTAGTGGAGGTGATTTATTTTCCCTTCCCTATTATCTCCTACAGCCACCAGCAAATGAGGCTACCACACTTGTTGGCAAATAAGAGATACCAAGAATAACTGTTATTCTGCTCCATTGAGTGTAAAAGGAAATCCTCAGTTTAAGGATATTTGAACAGCTATTAATAAATTCCTCCTTCTCTGCTTCCTAAAATTGCACACATCCTTCAAGATCTGAATTTTGTGTCAGTGTTTCAGTAGTGCTTTCGCTCAGTTCTTCAGTGGCAATGAGTCCTTCTTTCCTCTGTGCCCTAATTGTGTTTATGCTTTAGCTGTAGACCAGATAGAAGATTGGGTTAAAATCAAGTTTCCCATCAGATTGTGAATTCCTGAGAAGGTACCACATCATGTTCATTCGTGTTGACTCATAAGTACATAATTAATGAATGTTATATTGTTACATGAACAGTAATAAAATCAACACTGAATACCAGGCAAGTGGTTCTCAAACTTTAGCTTGATCAAAATCCCTGGGCAAGAGGAGGGAGGCTCGTTTAAACAGATCCCTGGGCCCACCCATAGAGTTTCTAGGTCGGTAGGCCTGCGGTGGGGTCCCTAAATACTCATTTTTAGCAAGATCCCAGATGAGGCTGAAGCTCCTGGTCAGGGGCCACATTTTGAGACCCACTAGGCTAGCCCACCCCTGTCCTTTTTAACATTCCCCCAGTGTGCTTCTGCACCGCTCAGATCACCCCCAGGTGCACTTTCCCCAGAGCAGCGCCTGTTACAGAGTCATAGATCCTTGACACAGAGCTTCAATGACAGAAACTTCAGAATTTTCTCTTTATTCCAGTTTGAATCTAAAGCAGGAGTCCTTTTGACCATCACATGGTCCTCCATACTTGAAATTTCCTCCTCTGGAACAGTTCTCTGCCCCTTAAGTTTTGACACTCTCAGAGCTGGACATGAACACCTGGCTGCCTCTGGCCAGCTTGGGACTGAAGATGATGTCAGCTGACCAGCCCCAGGGACTGTCACCTGGGGAGCGGGCTCTTCGGGGAAATCTTTGTTTTGAAATTCTCACTCACCTATTCCCGAGTCATTCTATATCCCTAAAGGGTTTAGTATTCTAACAGTCGGGGTTTGAACTTGGGTTTGACTTGGGGACTTCAATGAATTGTGGTCCCTCAAGAAGAGCCAAGCACCTCCCCCTTCCTCCACACTCACAGCGGTAGCTTTTTTTCGGGTCCTCCCTAGTGGCTCCTGCAGGGGTCGCACCCGCCCCAGGCCAGTCCCGGAGGAGTTCCTGCTCAGGGCAGCAAGGGACCCCCTCTGGGTGAGAGACAGTCTCGCTGGGGGAGAAATCGGGTGACCTGCACTTGCTCTCAGCCGGAGGGACCAGGCACTGCGGAGGGGATCCTCTGCCTGGGCTTGGGAATCAGATCCCTGGGTCCTGGTCCAACACTCTGTTCCTGTGTGACTTCGCGCAAGTTACTAACTCCCTCTGACACCTCGGGAAATTGCAACATTAGTGTGGTGATTTAACAAGAAAATTCATTTAATGCATTTTCCACCAGTCTGGGACAGAACAGTGTTCTAAGTGATCGTTGCTCTTAATACGTTTGGATCCATTGCCTTCCATTTGAGTCGAGTATTTTCTTATCTGATGGAGGGATGTTTACAGGAGGGATACTGGGCTCAAAATTCTGCATATAGGAGACTGGGGATGAGGGAGGAAGCAACAAGAATTTAGTGAATACCATGTGCCATTTACTTTATAGACACTGATTGCTATGATCCTTCAAGTAAAGTAGAGGAAATACAAGAGAACTTACCTGTTTTACAGGTGGAGAATGAGGTGTGGGGAGGTTAAATAACCTGCCATGGCTAGTATGTGGCAGAGCTTGTGTTTGAACCCAGGAGTTGAAAAGCTGTAATGCTCTTCATAGTGGCATCCTGTGGAAGCCAGGGTGCCGAGAAAGCTCTGGGTAAGGGGTACCTGGGGAAGGGCAAAGGGAACTTGGGTCTTGGAGGACACTGTTCCCAGTGGGCTGCTTCAGAGATAAAGGCATCCCAGAGACTTCCTAGTCCACATGTAGCCCAGCAAGCCACCTCCCTCTGCCCCCTGAAATTACATGCCAGTTCTTCTCATAACGGGTGGTTATGCTACTTGATTGTAATAGTGTAATAGTCTGGTTCCAGGCTGCCTGAGTGTGCACCCCAGCTCTGCCACTGAAAACCTCTCAGCCCTTAGGCAAGTTCTGTAACTGTCCTGGGCCTCAGTTTCCTATCTGTTATGGGAAAATAATAATACCTCCTAGGATTGCCATGGGCTTAAATAAGTTTTATTTGTGAGGCCCTTAGCAGTGTTGGCATAGAGGAAGCAAAGTTCAGGGTTACAGGACTGTATTGGACATGTCGAGGCTTGCTTTGGCTTGGCTTTGCTAGTAGCCAGCCTGGCAAACTTGAGGAGTCATTTCCTGTCTCTGGTCACTAAACTTAAGCACTGCTCTGTGTTCTTGACATACAACTGTATATCACTCCTACTCGCACTGGAAGATGGGTACTGGTATTGTCCCCATTTCACAGTGGGGACACCAAATCTCCAAGAGGTGAAGTGATGTGCCCAATATCACAGGACAAGGAAGGGTAAAGCTGGGACTCAGAGTACTTTTTTGGACATAATCCCATGACAAAGTTCTACGGATAAAACAACACAGTTTGGCTCAGGGTCGGAGGTAGGGAAGGGCCTGGAACCTGTGACATCTGCCTTCTACCCACCTCTCCCCCGGCAACTCCAAGACCCTCTAGCTCAGGAGAACATGAAACCCTTTCCTAATGCATCTTATTTTATTTAGCCACACACATATATTTTTTCCTTCATCTCCATGCTCAGTATAGACACCTGACTCTGAAATAAAATATATCCACCCAGAATTGCTACTTTTCTTTAGACAGTCTTTCCATCTGGAATACTCTGGCTCTCTGCCCCTCCCATTTCAACAATAATTAGAATACCTAATATTTATTGAGAGTATCTATGCTAGACACTAGAAGAAATCCTTTGAAACATTAACTCATTTAGGCTCCCAAATAACCCTATGAGATTGGAACTATTTTTGTCTCTATTTTACAAAGATTTTTCTACTTTGCATGTTGCTCCTTTTGCTAGATTGCATCCTAAACACATGTTATCTTCAGCTCTATTGTTTCTTCCTTTCTTTCTTTTTATGTGTACCTGTCTCATCCACCCTTCTCTGTTACTTACTAGCTTCTTCACCGTGGCCACGTTGTTTCAGAAAGGCCTAATGTGAGGCCACAATGAGACAGCGCTTGTAAAGTGCTTAGCTTGGTGTGGGGTATGCTCAGTGCTCAGTAAATGGTAGTTTCTATCATTACATTATTAATAAGAACTGGCTAATAACCTCTAAATGCTCTTGCCTTTTTTTTTTTCTCCCCAGCACCCAGCCTTGCATATTTTTAGCAAAATTCTGCTCGTTGACTGATACTTACCTGCACACTGGGGCTACATGTATTACCATCTTGACTGTGGAGAGGAGGCAGCTCAGATGCGGAGCACTTTCTAGCCCCAGGCCTAAGCCTGGACTTTGCCCAGGGTTCCTTTCAGAGGGCCACCCTGTGGCTGGCTATCACAACCCATGGCCCTGTGTGCTTTGCTCATATGACTGTGATTCCCACCCTCAGCCCTGCAGGTGATGCAGGAAGAGTCCAGAACACAGAGAACATGAAAGAACAAAGCCACCCACCCCTCACCCAGGGATTCTGAAGACAGCGCCCCTATTAGTTTCCCAGGTCTGCCATAACAGAAGACCACAAACTGGGTGGCTTAAAACAACAGAAATTTATTCTCATGGTTCTGACCACCAGAAATCTAAAAGCAAGATGTCAGGAGGGCTGGTTCCTTCTGCCCCACACCTCTCTCCAAGTCCAGGTGGCAGCCAGCAGTCCTTGGCACTCCTTGGTGTATAGCTGCATCATTCCAATTCCTGTCTCCATCATCACAGGGCCTTCTTCCCTGTGTGTCTCTGCATGTCCCCCCCTTCTTTTTCGAAGGACAGCAGTCATTGCATTTAGGGCTCAGCCTACTCCAGGATGACCTCATCTTAACTACTTATATCTGCAAGGCCCTACTTCCAAATAAGGTCACTTTCTGAGGTCCTGGGTAGATATGGATTCTGGGGGACATTGTTCATCCCACTACACTCCCCATCCCACCAGAGGGGTGGCTGCTGTTCCTAGGGTGTGGTCCTGGCCCCTCGGGGAGAGATCGATGTGTGCTCAGCGAAGCGGACACTGCACTTAGAGTCAAAGACGCGTAGACTCTATTCCCTGAGCCACCCTGCTAGGCTCAGACATCGTGTGTGAACTGACCTAACTCTATCATTCACGGGGGGAGGGCAGAGTGGTATTAGGGATAAAATAGAAAAGGAAACAGTATAGTGTCACCAAGTTGGCCCTCGTTTCAGATATTTCTGCCTAACTCTCACAGTGCTGGCAGGAGGGCCGCCCAACAACAGTTTGAGAAAATGCTGGACAGTGTTTAAGGATATTTGTAAAAGTTCACCGAAGCCAGTCCTAGAGGGAACCTGTTTAAATTCACTAAGGTGCAGGTTGTGGAGAAAATATAAAGAAGTCTGTCTTGGCTTGAAGGATTTTAAAATACTGAGTTTTCAAAATGCTGCCTGAATATTTGAGGTTTATAACTAAGGCCTCTTGGCCTCCTATGTTTTCTGAGAAAATCCCAATTTCAAATATTCCACCCATTATGCAAGCAACAGATGTATATTTGTCAGACTGCTCTCCCTATTTGGGGACCTGGAAAAAGTTACCCCACTCTTAGCACATAGTCCTTCATTAAACAAATTTGGGACCTACTATGTGCAGGCACTGGGGAGCCAGTGAGGTGGTTTGGCATACCCCAAGGAGCTCAGTCAGTCTCCAATTGCATGGAGCCTGCCAAAGAGTGAGCTTAGAGGGCATGTGAGGGGCGGGAGTGATGCTCTGGTCTGGGGGGCAGGAGAGGCTTTCCTGTAGAGAGAGTGAATGGCCTGTCCAGGAAGAACTGACATGAGTGGACGTGGTATGTGGGCAGCCCTCACACTAACGTAGTTCTCCACTAACCGGGGGCTGGCAGGAGTAGGACAGAGCTACTCCTCGTTAGCCAGCAGGAAGACTAACCAGGAACAAGCGGCAGCAGAGGCTGCGGCTGAACCTCCCCCTGTCACCCACACCCCACCCCTTCCAGAGTTAGGGAAACCAAGAGTTAAGCTTTGCGGACAGGCCATGGGGGAGGGCTTAGAGAGGAAAGGAGTGGGTGGCCAGCATCCAGGACCAGCAGGCCTGGCTTTGCCACAAGCATCCTCCCACCCCCCACCACCCTTCCAGAATATTGTAGAGTTGACTGTGTGACATTCTAAAATGATCCACAGTCTGGACATATTTGCCTGCCCAGATGTCCCTCTACAACCTCATCCCCCCCAGTTTCTCATTTTGCCCCCCACAACCATTGCCACCTGAGCTAGGGCGGCAAAACTGTGGTGGCCTGATGCACCTAAATCATTTGGCAGGGCTGGTTAGAATGTGAATTTTGGGGTCCTACCCTTCAAGGCTATCTTTTGACTTTCATGGGCCCTGGGCATGCCTACTTTCTTCCATAAAACTATTAAAAATTATATTTTACCACTACATTGGCACAAAGAACATACTCCAGGTTAGATTATATTCATTTATTTCTTCTCATTTTAAAGGAAATTAAAGCCTTTTTGTAAGCACATAACATATTGGGTGCTTTGGGCTCTGTGCCTACTGTGCCTGGGGTGATAGGTCAGCTCTGTCACCCCTGTGTGCGGTGGGTGTGCTGCCATGGGGAGAGTAGTCGGGAAGGGAAGGTAGAGACAGAACGGAAGGCGAGAGGAAACCAGACACACACTTGGCTTACTTGAGAGTATGGACTAGGATAAGGATTCTAGTTTTGGAGGCAGGACAGAGGCAGAGTTAGCAATGGCATCTCTGAGAGACAGTCCCTGGAGCAATGCATGTTTGCACACAGAAACCAATATTTACACAGACTTTCTGAGGTCAACAAGAGTCATCGGGTCCAGGAGAGCAAGCTATACCCAGGAAAAGAGAAGTGATGAGCCAGGACCCCCTCCCTGCCACACCACAGGCTCCCTGTTTCTGGACTCCAGAATTCAGGTCAGAACATTCAGCAGCTTTGTGGGTTAATCAGAAGGCGATGCTGTTTAGGCCTTAACTGTGACCTAACCGTCTACCAGCAGCACAGTTTCCATGGGGAAATGCAAGCTTGCTTCCACCGCAGACTTCTAAGGGGAAATTGCAGCACACAGAGTTTGTAATTTGGGGGTTGGTTGTCCTGACAATAGTCCACTTTAATGAGCTCAACAGTAAGGACAGACAAAGCGGTCCTTCTGGGCCTTTTCTTGTGGCCTGGCTCTGAGTTGAAGTGTCCCCACTTCCAAATCCAGGTGTCCCGCAAGCATGTTTTCTATAGTAACTGGGTGAATTAATAAGAGTTTATGACAGTAATTCATCCAGCTTCCACAGAATCTGCTTTTGCCTGGAGAGAAAAAGAAAAGGCTTTAATTAATTCTGAACTGAAATAACTAGGAAAAGATCTCTTTCATCTACCAAGCAGAGAAAGCAAACTGAAAAATAAGCTAACTGTGGAAACCAGGATTTCAAGTTTCACACACTTAGTTAGCTCAGGTTATTAATGTTGATCTTATATAGAAGTAACCATTTAAAACTAAGTCAGTTAAAATATAAAAGTAAAAGATCATTCCATTAAACTAAGAATGCCTGATCATTGAATGAAAAGAATATAAATATGCAGAATAATATGCATGTGTATATTCATTTAAGCTATCACTTAGGACTTCCGCTCTCTCCATTGTGACGGGATAGAGGCTGTTGTGGCAGAGAAGCAGTGGTTTCTATGGGGAGTGCTTCCTTTCTGTCCTCCCAGGTACTTGCGACCTGCCACGCAGATGCTGTTTCACTTAATTTTATCTTGTAAACAACACTGTGGGGGATTCCCATTTAAGAAGCTGAGCTTCCAAAAGCTACAGTTTTTACTACTACTACTACTACTACTACTACTACTACTAGTAGTAGTAGTAGTACTAGTACTACTACTAGTACTGCCATTTCTGCTGAGATAGAGTTTTCTTTCCTGGATAGTCCAAAATTTGTTTCCCGAAGGCTAGGGAATGAACAGGGTTTCATCCTGTCTAGAAATTTCCTGCTTGATAATCCACACGGTTTTCATGTTTGGAGCGAAAGCTACACAGTTGTTTTTCCTGACTTGTCAGCTAGGTCTCTGGAACAATGGCACTGAAGGAAGTGTGAACTTCCCTTACATTTTCCAGTGGGGCATTACCCTGCAATCTAGTCAGTTCTCTGCAGGGTTTCAACCAGAGCAACCTGGACTCCTGGGAAAGGGAGGATACACACTGAGCTCTGCTTAGCATTTGTCCAGCCCGTTGGTTTGGTTCATTTGAGCCGCACTTAAACAATGAGTTGCTTAAACAATAAACATTTCTTTCTCACAGTTCTGGAGACTAAGTCGAAGATGAAGATGCTGGCAGATTCTGTGTCTTTTGAGAACCCACATCTTAATTCATCTTAATTCAGCTTTCATTCTGCTGTGTCCTCATGTGGTGGAAGGGGGAAGAGTTCTCTCTGGGGTCTCTTTTCCCATTTAAAAATTTTTAATTTTAAAAAAATTTTTAAATTACAGTTCATATTTCATATTATTTTGTATTAGCTTCAGGTTTAGAGCCTAACAGTTAGACATTTATATAATTTACAAAGTGATCCTCTCAGTAAATCTAGTATTTACCTGGCACCGTACATTACAATATTATTGGCTACATTCAACATGCTGTACTTCCCATCCCTGTGTCTATTTGGTAACTACCAATCTGTACTTCTTAATCCCTTCACTTTCCTCTCCCGTTGCCCAGCCTCTCCCATCTGACAACTATCAGTTTGTTCTCTACATTTGAGTCAGTCCTGTTTTCTTTTATTTTGATTTTCTCTTATTTTGTTCTTTTGATTCCACATATATGAGGAATCATATGGTATTTGTCTTTCTCTGTCTGACTTATTTTACTTAGTATAATGCCATCTAGGTCCATCCGTGTTGTCACAGTTGGTAAGACTTTATTCTTTGTTATGGCTGAGTAATATTCCACTGCATGTATGTAACACTTCTTTTTTTAAAATATTTTTATTTTAATAGAAGGTTTATTTTTTATTTTTGCCCTTTAACTTTCTTTATTTGTTTATTGATTATGCTATTACAGTTGTCCTGATTTTTGCCCTTTGTCCCGCTTCCACCCAGCATGCCCCACTCCCTCAGGCAATCCCCCCATCATTGTTTGTGTCCATGGGTCATGTGTATGAGTTCTTTGGCTACTCTGTTCCCTATAATGTACTTTACATCTCCTTGGCTATTCTGTAACAACCTATTTGTACTTCTTAATTCCCTCACTTCTTCACCCGCTACCTTACAGCATCCTCCCATCTGACAACTATCAAAAAGCTCTCCTTATCCATGATTCTGTCTCTTCTTCTTGTTTGCTTAGTTTGTTTTTTAGATTTGATTGTTGATAGATATGAATTTATTGCCATTTAATTTTTTACCATTTTGAGTTCTTTTTCTTAAATAAGTACCTTTAACATTTCATATAATAATGGTTCAGTGACAATGAACTCCTTTAGTTTTACCTTGTTTGGGAAGCTCTCTATTTGCTCTTTGATTCTAAATAATAGCTTTGCTGGGTAGAGTAATCTTGGCTGTAGGTCCCTGCTTTTCATGACTTTGAATATTTCTTGCCAATCCTTTCTAGCCTGCAAAGTTTCTTTTGAGAAATCAGCTGACAGTCTTAGGGGAACTCCTCTGTAGGTAACTAACTGCTTTTCTCTTGCTGCTTTTAAGATTCTCTCTTTACCTTTAAACTTTGACCTTTTAATTATGATGTGTCTTGGCATCTATCTTGGCATCTATCTTGGTTGGGACTCTCTGTGCTTCCTGGACTTACATGTCTATTTCCTTCACCAAATTAGGAAAGTTTTCTTTCACTATTTTTTCAAGTAGATTTCCAATTTCATGCCCTTTCTCTTCTCCTTCTGGCACCCCTATGATGCAAATGTTGGACCTCTTGAAGTTGTCCCAAAGCTGCTTATACTATCCTCATTCTTTTTTCTTCTTGTTGTTCTGATTGTTTTTTGCTTCCTTATGTTCCAAATCATTGATTTGATTCTTGGCTTCATCCACTCTACTGTTATTTCCCTGTAAATTGTTCTTTATTTCAATTAGTGTATCCTTTGTTTCTGATTGGATCTTTTTTATGCTGCTGAGGTCCTCACTAAGTTCCTTGAGCATCCTTATAACCAGTGTTTTGAATACTGCATCTGATCATTGCTTATCTCCATTTTGCTTAGCTCTTTTTTCTAGAGTTTTGATCTATTCTTTTATTGAGACCATATTTCTTTGTCTCCTTGTTTGGGCAGTCTTCATGCGTTTGTTTTTATGTATTAGGTAGAGCTGCTTTGACTCTGTGTCTTGGTAGTGTGGCCCAATGTAGTAGGTGTCCTGTAGGGTCCAGTGGCACAGCCTCCCCTTTTACCCAGGGGTAATCTAGGTACACCCTTTGTGCGGACTGAGTATACCCTCCTCTTGTAGTTGAGCCTTGGTTGCTGTTGGCATATCAATGGGAGGAATTTACCCAGGCTAGTGAGCTGCAAGGATGGGCTGTGACAACTGATCATGAACCTCCATCCTCCATGGAGGATCAGCTGTGCAGGGGCAGGGTGGTGGTGCTCTGATGTGGTCTCTAGCTGTCCACTGGTTGCGCTGGTCCTGGGGTTTCCTGGGTGGTATAGGTCAAGATCAGCCCCCACCTATATTTTGCCCAGGGCCACCCTGCCTGAGTTACAAAGCAGTCTGAGATGGCTGCTACTTGTGCTGAGCTTGGAGATTCCCAGCTGAAGCTAAGCTGTGAATCCAGGCTGGCTGGCTGCTGCTAGTGCCAGGTCTGGGGCTCACTGAGTCTGTTGCTAGTCTGAGAGGATTTAGGAATTTGTTCAGTATGAGCCAAGACCAGTATTTATATGGAAAAGCAGCTTGGGTGGGCCCATAAGTTGGGTGGGGTGGAGTCTCAGGGAATCTCAAGGGCAGGTCAAACAATGTTAGCTAGGTTGATGGAGTCTCAGATATGGTACCTATTTGCCAGGTCTATGGGGGTAGGGTTTAGGAAAAGTTTTATGGCCTCTGCTTGCCTTCATGACAGACACTTAAATTTCTCTGTGTGCTACAGATACCTTTCAAGCTGCTACCCTGGTGCTGGAGCTCAAAGGAGTGAGTCTTTGTAGGTGAGTCCATGTGTGGGTTATTTAAGGGAAACTGCCTGGGGCTCCAAAAGTCTCTTCCACTGACTCAATGCCCACTGGTTTTTGCAGCCAGAAGTTGTGGGAACTTAGCTTCTTGGCACTGGAACCCTGGGCTGGGAAGCCTGATGTGGGGCTCGGATGCCTTGCTCCCTGTGATATCCTCCCCGAATTTTTATCAGCCTCACATGGGTGTGGGACCAGCTTATTCCGTGTCTCCACCCCTCCTACCAGACAGGATGGATGTGGTTTCTTTAATTCTGTAGTTGTCAGACCACCATTCAACTCAATTTCTGATGGTTATAAGTGATGCTTGTTCTATACTTTAGTTGTATTTTTGATCGGTTGTGTGAAGAGGTGAGCCATGTGTGCCTATGCTGCCATCTTGACTGGAAGTCAAAGATGTTTTATTTTTTAGGAAGAGAAGAAGGGAGGCAGAAAGAGAGGGAGAGAAACATTGAAGTGCAAGGGAAACATCAATGTGCAAGAGAAACATCAATCAGTTGCCTCTCACATGCCCCCAATTGGCCCACAACCCAGGCATGTGCCCTGACCAGGAATCTAACCAGTGACCTTTTGGTTCACAGTCTGACACTCAACACACTGAGCCACACCAGCCAGGGAATATGTACTATTTCTTTATCCAATTGGCTATTGATGCTCACTTGGCTTGTTTTCATAACTTGGTTATTGTAAATAATGCTGTAGTGAACATAAGAATGTATTAATATATATCTTTTCAAATTAGTGTTTTGGATTTCTTTGGATAAATACCTAGAATTAGAATTGCTGGGTCATAAGGTAGTTCTCTTTTTAATTTTCTGAGGAGCCTCCATGCTATTTTCCACAGTGGCTGCACCAATCTTCATTCTACCAACAGTACACTAGGGTTCCCTTTTCTCTACATCCTTGCCAACACTTGTTGTTTGATATTGATGATATCCATTCTGACAGCTGTGAGATGATATATTGTGTTTTTAATTTGCATTTCTCTAATGACTAGTGATGTTGGGCATCTTTTTATATATCTATTGGCCATCTGCATGTGTCCTCTTTGGAGAAGTGTCTGTTCAGGTCCTCTGCCCATTTTTAATTGGACTGTTTGTTTTCTTGATGTTATTTTATATAAGTTATTTATAAACTTTAGATATTAACCACCATCAGACGTATCATTGGGCAGTATCTTCTTCTGATTGCTAGGTTGTCTTTTTGTTTTGTTGATGGTTTCCTTTGCTAAGCAATAACTTTCTACTTTGATGTAGTCTCATTTCTTTATTCTATCATGTCTCTTACTTAAGAGATATATTAAAAAAACTACTTTACATCCTTTTATTTTTAGTCTGTGTGTCTTTCTGTCCAAAGTTGCTTTTTTGTAGACAACATATATATGGGTCTTGTTTTCTTATCCATTCAGCTATCCTATGTCTTTCAATTGGAGCATTTAATTCTTCTATATTAAAGCAGTTATTGAGAGGTATGTAGTTATTGCCATTGTATTATTCATATTTATGTTTTGTAATACTGGGTTAGTGCTGATGAATGCCTTTAGCTTTTTCTTGTCTGGGAAACTTCACTTTGATTTTAAAAGATAACCTTGCCAGGTAGAATAGTCTTGGTTGTAGGTCCTTGCTTTTCATCACTTTGGATATTTCATGCCTATCCCTTCTGCCCTGCAAAGTTTCTGTTCAGAAATCAATTGAGAGTATTATGGAAGCTCTCTTTTAGGTAACTGTCTTCCTCTTGTTGCTTTTAAGATTCTCTCACTGTCTTTAACTTTTGCTATTTTGCTATTTTAATTGTGATGTGCCTTGGTGTGCATCTCTTTGGGTTCATCTTGTTTGGAACTCTATGCACTTCCTGGACTTGGACATCTATTTCCTTTGACAGGTTAAGGAAGTTTTCAGTCACTATTTCTTCAAATGGGTTTTTAATCCTTGCTCTCTCTCTTCTCCATCAGGTATTCCTATGAACAAATTTTGTTGCATTTGATGTTGCCTCTGTGGTCCCTTAAGCTATCCTTAGTTTGTTAAACTCTTTTCTCTTTTAGCTGATTTGATTGGGAATTTTTTGCTACCTTGTCTCTCAAATCTCTGATTCAGATCTCTGCTTCATCTAATCTGTTATTGATTCTCCTATTTTTTTTAATTTCAGTTATTGCATTATTTATTTCTGACTGGTTCTTGTTAAGTAATTTATATGTCCTTTTATACGCTTACTGTCTCTTTGTTGAAGTTCTCACTAAGTTCCTTGAGCATCTTTATAATCAGTGTTTTGAATTCTGTATCTGGCAGATTGTTTGCCTCCATTTTGGTTAGTTCTTTTTCTGGAGTTTTATTCTGTTCTCTTCTTTTATTTGGGACATGTTTCTTTCTTTCTTAATTTTGGCTGCCTCTCTGCATTTGTTTCTGTTTATTATGTAGATCTGTTATGTTTCCCAGTCTTGAGAGGGTAGACTTATTTAATAGGTGTTCTGTGGGGTCCATGGTACAATCTTCCTGATCATCTGAGCTGGGTGTTCCAGGAATATCCCTTGTGTGGATTGTGTGTTGTAGTTGAACCTTGCCTGCTGTTGGCATATCAGTGGGTGTGGTTGTCCTTCAGGGTGACTGGCTGTGAGAATTGGCCATGACCACAGCATATGAGCTGCTGTGTGGGGATTGAGCCAATGGCACATGTTTGCCAAGACCACCTTTTTGGTATGTTGCTTGTAGAGCTAATTGGATGATACTCTGTTGTGGTTTGAAGCCACCAACTGGGTGCATTTGTTCTGGAGCCTCTTGGTGGGGATTGGGGGGCTCTGGTGTAGGTGTTATCTGGTAAGAGGTACAAAGCAATCCATAGTTGCTAGATTCCTGTGCTTGGCCTGGAAACATGAGGGAGAGATCACACTGCAAACTGAAGTCAGCTGCCACCAGTACCCAGCCTGGTTCTGCTTAACAAAAGGCACAGGGCACCCTGAGGCCTGCCACTGCCTGCCAGCTGCCTGTGAGGCTCAACCACCAAAAGACCCTCAGGCAGTATGCAAGTTGAGTGAGGCAGGATCTCAGGGTGAGGTGAGTGGTGTTCACAGGGTTAATGCAGATTCAGATTTGGCCATCTCGGGACAGGGCTCAATATAGGAAAGATGGGCCCCACCTGCTGGCTGTGTGGGAGGATAGCTTATCACAGGGACATTTGTGTCTGTCTCTCCAGCCTTTGCCCTGAAGCCACATAACTCAGTTTATCCCTGTATGTCTCTGGTGCTCCCCAAACTTCTGTTCCTCCACAGGAGCCCAGACTGAGTGCCTGAAAATGAGTGAGTCTGTGTATGGGCCTTTTAAGAGGAATGCCTTCTGTCTCACTCAGATGAACAGAATTGTTGTTGATTTTCATAGCCAGATGTTGTGAGGATTCTTCCCAGCACTGGTGCTCCAGGATGAGGAGCTTTGTGTGGGACTGGGACCCCCTCCATTCCTCAGGAGAACATCTGCAGCTGAGATATCCCTTCCAGTTCTCAACCATCACATGTGGGTGTGGGGCCAGACCCTTTCTTGTCTCTGCCCCTCCTACCAGTCTTGATGTGGCTTCTTTATATCCTTAGTTATAGGACTTCTGTTCAGCTGATCTTCAGATGGTTCCCCAGGTTGATTGTTCTATAATTTAGTTGTATTTTTGATGTGATCATGAGTGGAGGTGAGCACACTGTTTACCTAATATGCCATCTTTATTGGAATGTTGTAAGCCCTCCACTGTTTTAATTACTGATTCTCGGATCCTTCTAGCTCCATAGGTGTGTACCAGTTATCTCTGGGGCCCCCAAAAGAGCACCTTATGTGAGCCCACAAATGTCTCTGACCACTAAATTTCCCATACAGCATCTGCCATGTCCTTCCCTTCCTGTTCCAAAGACATGAGGGAGTGTCACCATGACTATTGTGAATAGTGCCCCTGGAGTCAATGAGCATCATGTCAAAGGAGCTGCCTCCCTAGCTCCTGGGTCATTTGTACAATACAGATCTGGACCCTGTCTGAAGAGGTCAAATACACCTTTCCCTCCCTCCCAACACCACACCTTGGTCCCAGTAGCCCAACCTCTGTCTAGAGTCTCACACAATCTCTCATAAAATCAGGCTCTTCCTCTTGTCCCATTTACACCTCATATCCTGCAAATAGCCTCTCAAGGAGAGTGTCTTCTAGATTCATGTACAGCCAAATAACATTTATTCAAAGACACGCCTTAAAATAAAAGATATACATAGAGACAAAGATAAGACTTGATGCTTCCTAAGCTACAGGGTACAAGAGCACACAATTTCAGGTTTCCAACTAGAGCTCTCAATCCTGGATCCATATGGCAGTAATGCCTGTATCTTTCCCAAGACCAGTGCATGCACATTTACTTTACCTTTAGGAAATGTAAGAGCCTATCCTGGTCATTTTTATTTAAAACAAAACAAAACGAAACAAAAAACAAAAAACCCCAGTATGTTACTAAAGTTCATTCATTCAATACATGTGAATTTAGTTCCAACCAAGAATCAGCTACTAACTCATGGATACTTGGGATCCATTGCAAAGTAAAACCAATCAAGAGTCCTGCCCCTGTTGGTTTCTATTCCAGAACAGAACCCTGGAGATAGACAATTTCTTGCAAATACTATATGGTAGTTTGTTCCTCCACCCCACATTGTGTCTTCCTTTCAGAATTCCAAAGGTATTTTTTAGCTAAGTCTTAGCCAGAGCACTATATTATATACATATAGGGAGATTTTTTAAGTGTATGGTTTGTTGAGTTTTTAAAAATGTGTATACTGTGCAGTCTCCACCAGAATACATATAGAGAAAACATTTCTACCACCCCAAAAAGTTCCCATGTGCCCTTTCCCAATCAATCTTCTCTCACCACCCTACCCAAATACCAATCTGCTTGGTCATTTTTTAAAAAGAGTTGGAAACAGCAGCCAGTCACCTGAAGACAAGAGATGTTGCCTAAGACAAAGCCTGATAGACTAAAGATAGAAGTATGGGGACCATATGGAAGGAAGCAGAAGAAGCTGCACCTGCCAGTCCACAGTCAGGGGCTGGGCCAGGATGAGGGCCAAGGACCCTGGGTTCCATCTCTGTGTTTCCCTGCCGAGCCCTGCCAAAGGGCAAGGTGGAAGCTCTGCTTCCAACAGATAGCAGAAGTTCATCCCTCATCCACCCCTTTCCGCTGTTGGAATATTGCTGGTACCTGGGAAGGGCCCTCTCTGACTTAGGAATAGTAACTGTGATAATGGTCTGTGGCGTGTCAGAGGAAATACAATCCTGCAGCCTTGAATCTTTTTTTGGAAACAGGTGGGGTATAAATTATAAATGACTACACGTGCTAGTCCTGTAAAAGAACAAGGGACAACTAAAGACAACACAAAACTGTACAACAATACAACAATGTTAAGTGTCCAATATATCCAGTGGCTCCAGGATTTTTAAATTTCCAACATAAGTGAAGCTTTACAAAAAAAAGTAACATATTTTGGTAGCTTTTTATTTTGCCAAGAAGGACAGTGATCAAATAATAACCACTCATTTCTATCACCATTATGTCATAAAAAAGACAAATTAATAACCTTAAAGGTCAAAAAGACACTCTCAGAATGAGATTGCAGGCGCTGGTTCCCAGAAACTACTGGTGAAGTAGAAAGTTTATGGCCTGAAGAATCAGAAAAATAAGTTCAAATCCCATCTCTATTACTATACCTGGAGCTTACATGGCATTCTGCTTACCTCTTTATTTTTGTGTATCAAACTACCCCAAAACTTAGTGGTCAAAACAACAACCATTTTATTACACTTATATATTCTGTGGGTCAGGAATTTGGACAGGACACAGGGGGATGGCATGTCTGCTTCAGTATATATAAAAGCTCAGCTGAGAGGACTCAAATAGCTGGGGGAGACTCTAATGACTAGTGGTTAGGATCATGTGGAGGCTTCTTCACTAACATGCCTGGTGCCTGGACTGGGATGACTTGAAGGCTGGGTTCAGCTGAGACTGTCAACTGGAGCCCCTACACGTGGCCTCTCCATATGATTTGGGCTTTCTCATAGCATGGTGGCCTCAGTGTAGTCACAGTTCTTCCATTAAGCCAGGTGGTTCAGTGCTCTAAGAATGTGTAACAGATAAGACAGAAATTATGTGGCCTAAGAAACAATTGTTCCTGGCCAAGATGAAGGCATAGGTACAAACACTTCACTTCCTTGCACAACCAAAAGGATAACAACCAATTTAAAAACAAAAAAAAAACCCAGAAATGCCAGAATTTCAAACTTCATTGAGGTCTGACAACCAAGGAGTTAGAGAAACATTCATCCAGACTGGTAGGAAGGGCAGAGACAGGCAGCCAGGGCAGAGAGGATGTGCAGCAAGGTGGCAGACCATGTGGGCAAGGCTAGGGGTGGCTGACTGGGTGGCCTCACATTGGTGCACAGATGAGCTGGGAGGAACAACTGTGGAGTGAGACAGACCTCAAAACCCAGGGTTTCAGTGCAGGAAACTAAACACTCAAAACCTCTGGCTGTAAAAACTTGTGGAGGTTAAGGTGCTGGAGAAACTCCCAGTCTCACAGGAGAGTCTGCTGGAGAGGCCTGCAGGGCCTTAGAATGTACACAAATCCACCCACCTGGAAATCAGCACCTGAAAGGGTACAATCCCCTTGTGGGAAGTGAGGGAAGTGATGGAAAGTGGGGAGAGAGGCAAACAAGTGTCATTGTACCCTCTCTGAACACTCCCCCATAGACAGAGCCACAATGTACCAAAGGGGTTGCCCCATCCTGGTGAATACCTAAGGCTCCTCCCCTTACAACATAACAGGTGCACCAAGACAAAGTAATATGGCCTAAATGAAAGAACAGATCAAAACTCCAGAAAAAGAACTAATTGATGAGGAGATAGCCAACCTATCAGATGCAGAGTTCAAAACACTGGTAATCAGGATGCTCACAGAATTGATTGACCTTAGTTGCAAAATGAAGAAAGAAATGAAGGCCACACAAAGTAAAATAAAGCAAAATATACAGGGAAACAACAGGGAAGGGAAGGAAACTGAACTTGAATCAATGATTTGGAACAAAAAGAAGAAACAAACATCTACCAAAACAGAATAAAGAAACAAGAATGCAAAAAAAAAAAAAAATGAGGAGTGGCTCAGGAAGCTCTGGGACAACTTTAAACATTCCAACACCAAAATCATAGAGGTACCAGAAGGAGAAGAAGAAGAACAAGAAATTGAAAACTTATTTGACCAAATAATGAAGGACAACTTCCCCAATCTGGCGAAGGAAACAGACTTCCAGGAAGTCCAGGAAGCTCAGAGTCCCCAAGAAATTGGATCCAAGAAGAAACACACCAAGACACATCATAATCACATTACCCAAGATTAAAGATAAGGAGAGAATCTTAAAAGCAACAAGAAGAAAGGAGAGAATTACATATGTATATACATACATACAAAGGAGTGCCCATAAGACTAATAGCTGATTTCTCAAAAGAAACCCTACAGGCAAGAAGGGGCTGGAAAGAAGTATTCAAAGTCATGAAAGGCAAGGACCTACATCCAAGATTACTCTATCCAGCAAAGCTATTATTTAGAATGGAAGCGCAGATAAAGTGCTTCCCAGATAAGGTCAAGTTAAAGGAGTTCATCATCACCAAGCCCTTATTATATGAAATGTTAAAGGGACTTATCTAAGAAAAAGAAGATAAATAAGTATGAACAGTAAAAGGACAACAAACTCGCAACTAACAACAACTGAATATAAAAAACAAAAGCTAAGCAAAGAACTAGAACAGAAACAGAACACAGAAATGGAGATCACATGGAAGGTTATCAGTGCAGAGGGGGAGGGGGAGAATGAGAGTAAAAAATACATGGAATAAGAAGCATAATAGGTAGGCACAAAATAGAGAGAGGTTAAGAATAGTATAGGGAATAGAGAGGCGAAAGAACTTGTATGTACAACCCATGGACATGAACTAAGGGGTTGGGGGAATTGATGGAGGGTGGGGATACAGAGTAGAGGGGGATAGAGGGGTGAAAATAATTGGGACAATGTAATAGCATAATCAATAAAATATACTTAAAAAAAGAAACTGTATGTCCTTTATGACTCACTTCTTCTGTAAAATATTGGTTTAATTATTGGTATCTTCACCCAGAGTCAACAAGATGGGACATAGACCACAACTCTTTATGGAAGACATATCAAAGAATTTACAGCCAATGTTATCGGGATAACATTGGTTAACAGCATTAAAAAATTTTCAGGTGTACAAGATAATAATTTGACATCTTGTACCCTATTGTATGCTCCTCACCCAAAGTCTAGTCGCCTTCTGTCGCCATATATTTGACCCCATTACCCTCTTTGCCCCCCCCTCACCCTCTTTGCCCTCTGGTAACCACTATCCTGTTGTCTACATATATGAATTTGGTTTTTTTGTGTGTTCGTTTGTTTGTTACTTTTTGTTTCATATTCCACATGAGTACATCATAGTGTTTTTGTTCTTTTTCATCTGACTTTAGCATAATACTCTCAAGATCCATCCATGTTGTCACAAATGGCAATATTTCATTGTTTTGTGGCTGAGTAGTATTCCGTTGTATATATGAGCCACATCTTTTTTATCCAATTATGGACATTGGATAAAATGTCCATATGGACATATGGACAAATGTCAATGGACATTTATGTTGTTTCCATGTCTTGGCTATTATAAATAATGCTGCAATGAAAATAGGGGCACATATAGAAGGTTTTCATATATTCAGGTAAATACCCAGGAGAGGAATTGATGGACCATATGGTAGTTCTACTTTTAATTTTATGAGACACTTCCATACCTTCTTTCATAGTTGCTACAATATTTTGAAAACTATCACACTGTGGTTATCCCATTTGCTCCTCACAATAACAACACAAGTTATGTATCATTATAGCATTTTATAAAAGAAAAACTGAGGCTCATGAAGACCATAACATTCACCTTAAACTAGTAAACTACTGAGTTAATATCTGGCTCCATACATTTTCCTGTGCTCATGGCCTCTCAAGTGAATCTTTAAGCCAGCAGACCACACCTTCTCACCAAGCAGGTGAAGGAGCTGCAGGTGCTTAACATTGCTCAAAGAGAGGTCTGGAACCTGCCTTCCTCCTGGTTGATCTATTCCCAACAATCAGCTTCATAGACCTTTAGCTATACCTCTCATTCTTTGGTTCTCATGATGCTCTTTGGGCTCAGTGTTGGGTTTTGCCTCTCTGAGTTAACAATCTGTTTGCCTTAAAGGACCTTGCCCTGACTTGTCCCTCTGCCTTCAGCAGGCTGAAGCATGGGGACTGACCCAACTGGCTGGCACCTGTTGCCAGGGGATTTGGACAACCTAAAATATTCAACATCGATGACACAGGTATGATAAGAGTTAGCAGTGACAGCTGGGCCATTCCTCACTGAGGTCCCTAAGGAGTTGGTCTGGCCAGGAGTCCAGGGCCCTAATTAGAGTAATTTATTAATTTCTCTTGTTTTCAAGTGCCAGAAGAACATCCTATGTCCAAAGGGACTGGTAAAGGGCTACAGCAGCATCAGACAATATGTCCTCACACAACAATGTCCAAAGAGAGGAAAGGAGCAAGGACCCATGGCATTTTTAATAAGGAGGAAGTCCTCCTCAGAATCTCCCTACCCCCAGACTTCCTCTTGCATTTCAGGGGCCAGAACAGGATCAGATGGCCATACAAACCAATTCCTGGCAAAGGGAAGTAAATATACTCTGACTGCCTTGACACATTTATATATTTTTTCTCTTGGGCAGGGCCACCTGAGAAAATGGGAAGCAGAGCTACAGGGATGGGAAGCTGACTTGGGGGAATGATAATGGCATCAGATTGAAGACAGTACCTTGTCTCTCTTTGAGCAGTGTTAGGCATCTGAGTCAGCTAAAATGAGGAGACAAAGAAACATCCTAAATGAAAGAACAGGAGAAAACTAAGAAAAAAAAACTGAACAAAATGGATGCAAGAAAATCTACCAGATACAGAGTTCAAAACACAGGTTATAAGGATGCTCAAGGAGCTTACAAGAACAATAGGTGACTCAGTAAGAACTTACACAAGGAGACAGAAACCATAAAAAAAAAACTAGACAGAAAAGAAAAACACCAAACTGAAATGAAGAATACTTTAGATGGAATCAACTATAGGTTAGATGAAGCCAAGAATTGAATAAGCAATTTGGAAAAAAAGGAAGTAGAAATACACAATCAAAATAGTAAAAAGAAAAAAGAATAAAAAAAAATGAAGATAGTCTAAGGGACCTCAGGGACATCATCAAGATAAAAACATCTGCAACATAGGAGTTCTAGGAGGAGAGAGAGCAAGGGATTGAGAACCTATTTGAAGAAATAATGACAGCAAACTTTCCTAACTGGGTGAGGGAAATAGACCACAAATCCAGGAAGCACAGAGAGTCTCATACCAGAGCATATCAAAGTTAAAATGCCAAAGGAGAAAGATGAGGAGAGAATCTTAAAAGCAGCAAGAAAAAGCAGTTGTTTACATAGAAGGGAATTCCCATAAAACTGTTAGCTGATTTCTCAACAGAATCTTTGCAGGCCAGAAAGGATTGGCACAAAATATTCAAAGTGATGAAAAGCAAGGGTCTACAATTGATTTTACTCTACCCAGCAAGGCTATTGTTTAGAATTGAAGGAGAGATAAAAGCTTCCCGGTCAAGAAAAAAATTAAGGAATTAATTACCACCAAACCAGTATTACAAGAAATGTTAAAAGGCCCTTGAAGAAGAAAGAAGAGGAGGAAGAAGAGAAGGACAAGGAAGAGAAGGAGGAGGAAAAGGAGGAGGGGGAGGAGGAGGATGAGAAAGAGAAGGAGAAACATAAATATGAATAATGAAATGGATTAAATGCTCCAATAAAAAGATACCACACCACAGGAATTTAATTGATAGTTTTAGATTATTTCACCCTAAAGCAGCAGAATATATATACATCTGTCTGGAAAAAGTCCAGCCATAACAAGAATGAGATTGATTTGTGCAATATTGACATAACCTGGCAGCCAAGGAGAGTGGACTGGAATGAGCATCCATGAACAATGACAACTTCACTGTACTAGTCAGTGGGGGTGGTAGATGCTGCTGAGTGAGCACGTGTACTGTGTGGCTGTTGCATTCAAAATGACTGAGCGAGTAGAACAACAAGTCTGCACCAACTTTGCATTAAACTTGAACATTCCTCTGTGGAAACTATTTGATTGAGAAGGCTGTTGGGGATGATACAATGAATGCAGTGCAAATAAAAGTGTGGCACAGATGCTTCAAAGATGGTTGAGAATCTGTTGAAAGTGATCCACATTCTGGAAGGCCTGCAACAAACAGAACACCTGAGAATAGTGAATGTGTATGGGCAGCAGTCAACAAAGATCAGCAACTGCCAGTGCGAGAACTAGAAGGTAGTCTGAGGATTCCAAAACCTACTGTGTCCGAGATTTTGTTGCAGGATCTTGGCATGAAATGAGTCATGGCAAAATTCGCTCTGCAGCTTCTGCTACCAGAGCAGAAGGAACATTGCTGTGCAGCTGGGAGAACTGTGTGAGGTCTTCAGGTGACTACTGTGAAGGGGACTGAGGCATCATTGTCCCATGTACAATGTTTCTTGTATCTTCGTCAATAAACGTCTCTACTTTTCAAATTACATGGCTGGATACTTTCTGGACAGACCTTGTATACCACAAGCTTCCACTTAAATGTTGAATCTATAAAGCAGAAGAAATGAGCAAATAAAATTTAAAAACTTGATTACATACAGAGAACAAACCGATCGTTGCTAGGTAGGAGGGATGTTGGGGGCTGAGTGAAAAAGGTGAAGGGATAAGAAGTACAAAATAGGCAGTTACAAAATAGTTAAGAGGATGTAAAGTACAGCATAGTGAACATAGCCAATAATATTATAATAGCTCTGTATGGTGTCAGGTGGTACTAGACTTATTGAGGGGATCGCTTTGTGTTATAATTGTCTAACCATTATGTTGTATGTCTGGAACTACTATAATATTGATTGTCACTTTTAATTGAAAAGTTTAAAGAAATTTTTTAAAAACTTAATGCCAAGATCCTCCATAAAATGAATATATTATCTAAGTTAGGCACAAAATAAGTGAGGAAATTCATTGAAAACTGAGTACTTTTGCCCTATCTGCTATAGCTCAGTGGACTGAGTGCCAGCTTGCAGACCAAGAGGTTGCTGGTTTGATTCCTGGTCAGGGCACTTGCCTGCATCGCAGGCCAGGAGAGGCAGTGTACCGATGTTTCTCTTGCACATCAATGTTTCTCTCTTTCTCCTTCCCTTCTCTTTCTAAAAAAGAAATATTTTTTAAATGAGTACTTTTAATGTACAGAAGGCTTATTTAAGCATAATTACAAACCTCAGAACCCACAGAAAATACATAAATAGGATCATACAAAAATTTTGAGCAGTTTGAAAAGAAAAAATACAGTGATCAATGTCCAAAGGAAAAAAATGGCAAATTGGGAATAAAACATTTTCAATGTGGATTGAAAGGCTTATTTTTTGAATGCATAAAAATTTAAGTCAATCAATAAGAAAAAAGTGAATTAAAAAATGTAGTTACTGCCCTGGCTGGTGTGACTCAGTTGGCTGGAGTGTAGTCCCATAACCAGAAGGTTGTGGGTTCGATTCCCTGTCAGGACACATGCCTAGGTTTCAGGTCTGATTCTTGGTCAGGGTGTGGACGGTGCCCCATCCGGTTGAATATGGAGGCAACCAATTGATGCTTCTCTCTCAAATTGATGTTTTTCTCTCTCTCTTCCTTCCTCTTTCTAAAAAAGCCATGAAAAATGTTGTGGGGCAAGGATAAAAAACAAAAACAAAAACAAAAAAGGTTACTGAACTTCACAAAGTACATCATAAAATTTTTTTCTGATTTTTAAAATTAGCTTTACTGAAGTATACTTCATATACAATAAAATTCACTAATATTAAGTGTAAAGGTTTGTGAGTTTTGACATATGTATATGGTTATAAAATCTGGATATAGAATTTTTCCACCACCCAACATTTTCCTCTTTCCCTTTTGCAGTCATTTCTCTTTTCCCATCCTGAGGCAGGAGATGGAATAGTAAATCCCGAGACACTGCAGCTGCCATCAGTCAGCATCCTGATTTCTGAGAATCACCTTGTGACACCTGATAATAATTCGCTTTGTGGATTCCTCACCGAGTGGGCAATCAAAGAGGATTGTGGGAAATTGCATGTGTAGAAGCTTAAGTAAAAATCCTATAAAGCCTATGGCTGTTCAATAGAAGAGAGCCATTCCCTGGCCAGAGATGGCTTGCTCCCATGTCTTGGGAAGTATACTTTCCGAAATAAATTTCCTGCCTGCTTTGCTTTACAATATCTGTGTGGTCAGCTCAATTTTTTGTTGGCAACCACAAAGAGCCTGGACCTCATCTTCACCTACAGCAATACCTTGCATCTGAGAACTACTGATATACTTTCTATCACTATGATAGAGTTCAGGGAGGCATGAGCAGCTTGAACTTGTAGAGTAAAACATTTTGTTATGTTTAGAATATCATGTAAATGGAATTATACAGTGTGAGTCTTTTGTGTATGGCTTCTTACACCTAGCACAATGCTTTTGGGATTCATCCATGTTGTTGCAATCATCAGTAGTTTGTTCCTTTTTATTGCTGTGTAGTATGCCATTGAAGGGGTATACTGTAGTCCCCCTAAGCCTCAGTGGATACACTCCAAGACCCCAGTGGGTGCCTAAAACCATGAATAGTATCAAATCCTATATATACTTTGCTTTTTCCTATACATACACATATGTACATACACACCTTTTCATTTAGATTTTTCTCTTATTCTCACTTGAGGACATTTTCATTTGCTTCTTTAGAGAAAAAGAGGGAGACAGGAAGGGAAAAAGAGAAACATCGATACAAGAGAAGCATGGCTTGTTTGCCTCCCTGAGCACCCAGACTGAGAGTTCTCGCTGGGACTGGGGATCGTATGGTCTAGACTGGGAGTCACATGCACCCACCCCTGGAACAAGGATGAATTCACAACCTAGGTATGTGTCCTGACCTGGAATTGAACCTACAACCATTCAGTTATAGGATGATGCTCCAAAAACTGAACCACACTGGCTAGGGCCATACATGCCTTTTCACTTAAGCGAAGCACTTTATGGCTTCTCTTTGGCATATTTGAATTTCCAGGACCACTACTCTTGCACTTTAGTGTCATTATTAAGTAAAATTAGAGCTACTTGAATATAAGCACTATGATACCAAGACAGTCAATCTGATGACTGAGATGCCTACTAAGTCACTAGTAGGTGGGTAGCGTATACAGTCTGGCAATTCTGGACAAAGAAATGAGCCTTGTCCTGTTGGGAACTGCCCTGCCTGGTTTCAGAAGCTGTAACCCCCCATGGCTAAGGCTGAGTGAGAGGCCTTGGGACCCTAAGCCACAAACAAAACAAAGCTTATCCTCCTGGCAGAAGCACCGCCTCTGCCCACTTTACTTCACCCTGCCTGGCCCCCGGTGCATGATCAGTTAGTCAATGATGGGTAAGATTCCTCAAGGGAAGGATGACCTAAGGCAGGCATGGTCATGAGGGGTCCCTCAGAGAAGGACTTGGGGGGCTATGAAGAAAGGGGGTGATGGACCCTTGCCCCTTGGCTTTGACATAGCCTGAGTCCTCATTCTGTCTACAAGAAGTCTCCTAATCTCTTGACTGCCTTACTTCCCCTGCCTGACTTCATGCCTTAGGCCTGAAACAATGCTGGAGGTGGGTGTGGTCCTGTGCTGGAAAGGACGGGTTACTTGGGGCAATCAGGCCAAAGAAAGAATGCATAAAATCCTGTGAAACCTGCTTTGCTAATACCCTCAATTTAAATGATAAAGGTCCAAGCATGAAATGGATTTGTTTCCCCAAAATTTTATGGCCCTTTAGCTATTTGACCCTGAGTCAAAATAGGCCCTCAGAGTTCTTCAAATGTCATCTATTTGATCATTAGTGCCTGACAATGATTGATGAGCTTTCCATATATGCCCTGTATTCCTATGCAAATTAAAGCCAAGACAAGCTTGTCAAGGCAAGGGTTGGAGTGCTCTCCTCTTGAGAGAGTGATGGAAGTGCTCCCAGGCACTCTCCCCTTGAGTGGCCGAGCAGTCCCTTTTCCTCCACAGGATGCGGTAGTCCATGTGAATTTGTCTCGTTTCAGCCATAACGTCATGGACACTGTGGTCATATGTCCATGTCAATGTCCCTGACAGGATGAGTCAGATCAGTTGGAGATTAATTATACTACTAAGGATGCCACATAGTTTAAAACTATGAACCACTTATTTCTGGAATTTTTTACTTAATATTTTTGGGCTGAGGTTAACCACAGGTAGCTGAAGCCATGGAAAAGAAAACTCAAGATAAGGGAGAACCAATGGATCACAATGGATCACAATTTGTTCATCCACTTACCAATTGATGAACATTTTTTTCCAGTTTGGTGTCATAAATAGAGCTGCTATGAACAGGTCTTTATATGGACATGTGTGTTCATTTCTCTTGGCTGAATATCTAAAAGGTGGCATTTCTAAGTTATATATAAATGTGTATTCAACTTTAAAAGAAACTGCTAAACCACTTTTACAAATTTGTTGTGTCATTTTATACCCGCTCCAGCAGATTCTGAGAGTTCTATTGCTCTGCACCCTTGTCAGAACTGAGTGTGATCAATCTTCTTAATTTCAGCCATTCTTATCAGTGTATGCTGGTATCTCACTGTGGTTTTAAGTTGTATTTCCCTAATAATGTTGAGCATCTTTTCACACCTTTTTTGCATTTATATATTTTCTTTGGTGAAATGTCTGTTCAGATATTGTATGTTTCAAGGTCTTTGTAAGTTAATTCCATTATTTCTGTCATTTCTTGGTCTGTTTCTAGTGATAGTTTTTTTTGTCCTTGCTATGAGTCATGTTCTTTTCATGCCTGATTATTTTTGTCTGCATGTTATACATTGTGAATTTTACCTTATTGAGTATTGGATTTTGTTGTTTTTCAATAAATACTGTTGAACTGCTTTTTTTTTTCTTTCTAGAGCACAGTTAAGTTACTTGGGATGACCTTGATCCTTTGGAGTCTTGCTTTTAAGGTATGTTAGGACAGTCCTAAATCAGTTTTTAATATAGAGATAATTTTGCCCTAATACTAAGTCCACTTTTGAGGACTCTATACAATGCTTCGTATTTTAAGAGGTCTTTCCATTTGAGCTGGTGTGAAAACAAAATATTCCCAGCCCTGTGTGAGCTTCAGGAAATGTCTGGTATACTGCTTTCTGGTGGTTCTCTCCCTGGCCTCCTAGAATTTCACCCATGCATGCCCTGAAGATGCACGTCCCTCAAGTATTTCAGCCAAATACTTGAGGGACTCCCTCTCCAGATCTCTGGAGCTCTCTCTTCATGCCCTCTTCTCTGATACTCTGCTCCACAAATTCTCACTGCTTCAGTTTTCCTGAACTCTGATCTGTCTCCAGAACTCTGTGAGATTGTTGGACCCTGGAGTCCCCCTCCCACAGTGATAGCTGCTTTGAGACAGCAATCTGCGGCAATTGTAGGACTCACATCATTTGTTTCCCTTTTTATGGTTATCATAAGCCTGTGCTGCCTGTTGTCCAATGCTTGAAAGCAGTTGCTGGATGCATTTCTTTGTTTTTCTAGCTGTTTACAATGGGTGGAAATTCCCACAGCAGTTGGTGCTTCAACTTTAAAAATCCTAGGGAGGAATACTTTGGCTCAGCTTATGTCCAGTGATCACTCAGGAACCAGTCAAGATAGTAAGAACATATGAGGATATGGTACTTTTAAAGACTCAAGTGTGGGAAGAATCATTCTGCAATACAAAATGGAAAGGACTTCCCAGAAGAAGCGGGGAAGGGTGCAGGCAAAAACAAATAATAAGCATCCACTATGAACAGCAGTTCAGTGGAACCAAAAAAGACCCTGAATGGCCTCAGTGATCTTGAGAAAGAACAAAATTGGAGGGATCATAATATTTGATATCAAATTATACTACAAAGCAACTGTAATCAAAACAGTCTGGTATTGGTATAAAAATAGACACATAGGTCAATGGAACAGTATAGAGAACCCAGAAATAAAGCCATGTCTTTATGGTCAATTGATATTTGACAAAGGAGGCAAGAGCATATGATGGAGTAAAAACAGACTCTTCAATAAATGGTGTTGGGAGAACTGGACTGGTACATGCAAAGACATGAAACTAGACCAGCAACTTATACCATACACCAGAATAAACTCAAAGTGGATAAAAGACTTAAATATAAGTCGTGATACTATAAAAAAATCCAGCAGAAAACATAGGCAGTAAAATTTCAGACAGCTCACATAGCAATATTTTTGATGAATATTTTGTATCTCCCAGGGCAAGGGAAATAAAGGACAAAGTAAACGAGCGGGACTACACTAGAGTGGGGCTGTGAGAGGTGACCAACCATGTGTCTCTCACACGTTGCTGTTTCTCTCCCTCTCTTTCTCTCTCCCTTCCCCTCTCTCTAAAGTAAATAAATAAAATCTTTAAAAAAATTTAAAAATAGAACTGCCTGTTGACCCAGTGATTCCACTGCTGAGAATATACCCTGAGAATCCCAAAACACTAATAAAAGAATTTATGCACCCTTTTGTTCACAGCAGTGCTATTTACAACAGCCAAGATTTGTAAACAGCCTAAGTGATGATCGGTAGATGAGTGGGAAAAAAATCTGTGGTACTTTTACACAATGGGATATTACATAACAGAAAAAAATAAGGAATCCCTCCCTTTTGTGACAGCATGGATTGAACTGGAGACTATCATGCTAAGTGAAATAAGTCAGTTGGTGAAAGAAAAATATGTGATCTCACTTATAAGAAGAATGTAATGAACAAAATAAACTAATGAGCAAAACAGAACCAGAGGCATGGAATCATGGAACAGACTGACAGCTATCAGAGGGGCAAGAGGCGGTGGGAACTGGTTGCAAGAAGGTGAAGGGATTAGTCAAAGAACTTACACACCTGGACAACCGTGTGGGGGTTGACTGTGGAAGTGGGGGTGGGCTGGGTGGAGGGCGGCAGAGGGGGGAAAATGAAACAACCGTAATAGCATAAACAATAAAACATTAAAATATAACAGCAGTTCACGTGAAAAAGAACTTCAAGGGAACCAACTAACAAGGCTATAAGAATCCCATTGTTTAGAAGGCTGTACCTATTTCCTGGCCTCACGTTTTCCAGGGTCAAGGACAAACTGGAGGAGGTCTAGGATAGAGATATGCAATATGTGTAACAGCTCACTGAAAGAGATACAATAAAATAAAAAAGTAAATTTCTTCTCTCTTTGTTCTTTCCCCAACTCTGTTTGTCAGAGCTTTCTCCGTGGAACATATTTTGTCCCACCCCTGAGTGCCGACTGCAGCTGGTGCCACTAGTTTTCTGTTTCTCTTGAGATAATGGAAGGACCTCCAGACATTTTAATCCCATGAATGGTCTCATTTCATTAATTAAAATGTCCAGCTCTGTGTGATAGTCAAACTTGAGAATTTCATTTATAGGAACACGGGATATGCTCCAGGAGAGAAACAGCATGTATAGAGTTCTTCCTCTATTTTTCCACCAGGAGGAGGATCTCTTTGGAGCACAGTATGCCAACCCCTAAGGTTGTTAACAGCATATTCTGGCCTGTTTGGGAATGGGTAAGGAATTGGTCTTAGGAAGGTCCTGTTTGCTTGGTACTATCCTGATCTGCCTCTTAGGTATTCAAAGTTTTCTCTATGGGGTACTGTTTTAACCATATTACCTCTGGTAAGGTATGGTGAGGTTACACATAGGTCAAGAGAAAGAAACCAGAAAGTTTAAGTTTTGTTATACTTACAGTTCCCTGGACAGAATACCACATGCCATGCGGGGCCACTCAGGGTCAACGCTGGGGTGGGTTGCAAGGCAGAGGGAGAGAGGGTGACCAGTTTCTGCAGGAAGAAAAGGGCGAGGTAAGACAAGCAGTCTGACTAGCAGGTCAGAATAATTTCAGTGAGCTGTAAGGCACAGGGGCTGTCCCTGGTTTTCTAGTACCTGGCTCTGGGGTGATTAGGGCGGGTGCATAGTAGTCTGGATTTGACAGCCTGATAAGAGGGTGTTTGGGGAAGTGGACTCAATTGACTAAGAAGGGGAACTAACTGGCCTCTAGCCAGGGTCTCAAAACTGGGTCAAGACAGTATTTTTTAAAAAATTACAGGTATTTTATGGGTTCTTTTGAGACCCCTTGTCATAGAGGATGTCTCATCCGCAGTTACCTTATTGTGGTACATTTCCAACCCCTTTCTGCCAAAATCTGAGGTTCTCTAGCCTCTGCTAGGAAACCGTCTTGGGCAGGGTTCCTTTAAAGAACACTCCAAGCTAGCTCTCTCCTGTGCCTCTCACATCCGACACTGAATTATACATGACTTGAGCATCAGCGAGGGAGAATAGTGCTCTTAGAGAGACCACAACAGGAGGCAAGGAAGGCAGCAGCAGAGTTGAAGAGCAGGGGACAAAGGTTTTCCTTTGAAGAGAGCAGAAGGGAATAACGTGGACAAGGACTTATGTAATTGGGGCCAGTGCTAGGGTGAGGAGAGTGAGGCACTTGCCTCAGGGGCAAAAATTAAGGGAAGGCCATAAAATGCAATAATCGAGATAAACAAACACTATCACCTGAGGACACGATTCCATTGATTTTAGAGAGAGAGGGAAAGAGAGAAACATTGATGTGTGAGAGAAAGATGGATCAGTTGCCCCATTAAGTGTCCCGGCCTGGGATAGGACTGGCAACTTAGGTATATGCCTTCACCTGGAATCAAACTGGGAACACTTCAGTGCACAGAATGATGCTCTAATCACCTGAGCTATGTGGCCAGGGTGCAATGTGTATGTTTTTAAACACAAATAAAGAATGTGTATCGGATGCACAATTTCCCTTTTGCCTGAGGCTCCAAGATGGCTCAGCAGGACACTGGTGCTATGCAATAGCAACTTCTAGCTCCCTCTTAGCCAGATTGTACCTCCGAGCCAACTCCACACGAAAACGCTAAAGCAGTCCCCTAATGAAAGGCCTTCCTTAGGAAGTAACCTTTTATCTGAGCCTTGAAAAAGATGAGGCATGGAGTATAGCATGGAGGGAACAGCATATTTCTAAGTCCAAAATGCCTAAAGTAAAAAGAGCTGCAGGGATGTTTGGGGAATGGTGATGGCAGTGAGTGTGTACGCAGAGACCACATCATGTAGGAACTCTAGAATTTTCAATAGAGGAGACACATGCCTGGGTTTGTTTCTTACGAAGTTAATGCCTTGTTGGGGGGATCAGGTCTGGATACAGGTAAATCCGTCTTGAGGCTTGCGCTATACCTAAGGGATGACTGAATCCCATCCAGAGCAGGTAGACAGATTCCCCAAGTCCAAGTCCAGTTTCCCACCTTAACACTGAGGGGAGGGAGACACCCGGGCTCCCGCCCTGCCAACTGCACCACCTCAGGGTTCTGCTGGAGTGGCTAGTGCCCCAGGGCGCGGGGAGGGACCGCCCGAAATCAGCGGCGGGTCGGGTTAAGCGGGGCGGGGCGGGTCAAGCTGGTGCCCGATCTCCTCGCCGCCCAATCGCCGCGGGCCCACCGAGCCCCGGGGGCTGGGGCCGCCGCCGCCGCAACGTGCCGCGGCTGCGCCGACGCGCGAGCGCCGGGCAGCGCGGCGGGCGCGCTCAGTCTGGCGGCGGCGGCCGTGCGCGAACGGACGTGCCCGGAGACCCGCAGCCGCCCAGCCGCCCAGCTGCCCTCGGCCGCGCGAGCCGCGCCGCCCGCCATGGTGTCATGGATCATCTCCAGACTCGTGGTGTAAGTGGCCTTCTTCCCCGCGTCCCTTCCATTCCCTTCTTCTCCGCCCCCGGCCCCGGGCTGTGTCCGCCCCCCGGCGCTGCGGCTATTAATACCCGGCGGCCGCTAATTTTAGTAGGTACAGTAGCTGCTGAGGTCGCCGGCTGGCGTGCGGGTGGTGCGGGACGCGGCTGCTGCCCCGCGGGCCCGGCCCGAGCGCGGGGGGCCGGCGGTCGGGGCCACGAGGGCTGGGGCGCGCGGAGCCTCCGCTGGGGGCTCGTCTCGCCGCGCCCCTGCCGCTTTGTTCAGCGGGCGGTGGGATTTGCAGGAGCCCGAGCTGGGCGCGCCGCGGTGACGAGCTTCGCTCTCCTTGGGGGGGATCAGCTGGCTGGGGTCGCCCGTCGCCGCGCCCGGGGGGCCGCCACGCTTTTGTCAAGCAAAACTGACAGGCAGCCCGGAGGAGCCTGGGGCGCTGCCTGGAGGGGTCAGCGCCGCGAAAGGGCGGAGAGAGAGAGGCGGAGCTCTCAGTGGGGTTGAAAACACTCCTTTTTAGGTTTCTCAAATTGACAGCGGCAAAGGCAAGTCCCCCGTGTCTGAATCCTTGGCGGAGGGGTAGGGTGGGGTGGAGGGTGCTGTCAGAGGAGAGAGAGCGCGCATCTCCCGGAATTGACGGGAAATTTCCAAGTGACAGCCACCTGGATGGTGGCGAGCACTCCTCCCAGGCCTTGCGGGAGAGCTCCGAGTCAGCTGGGGCGAGGCCTGTGTGAAGTCATTGGGTGCGGGCTTGGGGGTCGTTTTTCTCTGTCAAGCCCCAGGGCTGAGTAGACGTTTGAAGAGCTCCTTCCCTCGTGAATTTATTCCCCTTTGGACGTGGCTGTTCCAATTCTTCTTCCCTAACCGTTCTCGCCAGAGAACGATTTTGATACCTGCTCCAAAGAGCCGGGTCCGAAATCGGTCTGGGGAGCTGGGGTAGGAGGTGGACCTCAGGCTTTTTCTTTGTCTGAGGAAGAGGGGTTCTGGAGCCCCGTCGACCAGGCACCATTACTGCCACCGTTTTGAAATATCTCCCATTTCCTACAGTTCTTGACGGATTTTCCAAGAAGCAGTCAGGGGTGGCCTTCCCATGTCTTTCTCAGCATTGTCTCCTGGCCACCATTGTGGGCTTTCCTACCAAAGCCAGAGTGTGTGTACCTCTCAGCCCCCAAGTCTGTCATTCCGTGCAGGCCTCTCCACAGCTGTTGCAGACTTCTGGGGGTTTGTGTTGTACCTCGAGGTGGCATGTTAAATATTTAAGAGATTTCTGCAGGCAGAACTGGCATGAATAATACAGGGAAGAAGCTGGCACGCCTTGCCCCACCTCATGCCTGACCAAAGCCTCTCTTGCCTTCGGGGTGATACTTGCTCTCCTGAAGTGGTGCTGTGATCTTCATATTTGCCAGTGGCTTCTGGGAGGGCCTCAGGTGGGGCCAGAGAGCTTCAGTCAGCCTGGCTGGAGGGCTCACTCTCTATAAATACTATTGGGCTGGGAGCCCAATAGTGTTTATTCTGTGAGCTTCTGGTCTTGGGTCCATGTGACCATTTTTAATTTTATTCACATACCCCAACTGTACAAAGCAGTTGAGGGGTCTGGAGAGGGAGGTATATATTTGGGAGGGGTCTCAGGGATTTGCTTTTACTTTCTAAAACAACCACACTCCCCAGAGGCAGAGCTTCAGAGAACTTAAATGATCATGAGAACTGCCCCTCAAGTCAGCCTGGGACCCTCTCGAGTGAGCATTTGTGGGATTTAGGATTGTTATTCCCACTGTCAGCTCCAGAAGGTCAGAGACACCACCTGTGCCCCCCAATCCCTAGTTCTCTGTAGAAAACCAACATGGAAGTGTCAGTGGTAGTTATGAAAACCACTTTAATTAGCAGCAGTAGTTTCATGTAAATAATACCTGTTCATTACAGGAAAATTAGAAAATATAGGTAAATAGACTGACAGTCATTCACTTTGTTACCACACAGAGATAGCTAATGGTAGTATATTCTTCAAGATGGTTTTCCATATGTGTGTATGCTTATTTATGTTGACAGTTGAAGGAAGCTGTCCACTGAGCCTAAACTTCCATATACCTCTTAGCAAGGAGTAGGAATACCACATTAGGAGTCACAAAACCTTGCTCAAATCCCAGCTCTGCTTCTCATCAACATGTGGTAGTTTACAAGAAACCCCAGTTCACAGGCTAGTTTACCTCATGTTGCTGCTGCGATGATTTCAGTGATGCATGGTATATAAATTGCCGAGCACCACAAAGAGCAGTAAATCAATGATAATTTCTTTTGTCTTGCCAGATATCTAAGTGGGTGTAAGAATTCTGGAAGGGGTTCTCAACCTACTCTGGAGGTTTTTAAACTGGCTTCCCTGAGGGCCACCCACCTCTGGGCTCCCCTACCCTGATTCAGCACAAGCAACTTGGGGTTCTAGATGAAATAGAATTTGCAAAATATATAGGTTTCACTAATAAAAACTACTGTTCCTGTCCCCCCACCCCCTCCCGCCCTCGTATCTGTAGAGCTGCAGAGGGACTGTGCCCTGCCCGAGGACATGAGGTTTGCTGGTAAAGAAGCAGGCCTTGGATTTTTGGTACGATACCCTTCCCACTGGAGCTTGGCCTCGACAGTGGTCCTAAATTGATCATTTTCCAGCTCCCAAGACCTCTGGTATGGAGTCCTGTGATTTTTGTTCATAAGTCCATTTCCTGTCAGCCATCTTTCCATGGTTTTCTAAACAGTCACATCAAAGAACATTTAAGGAAGACCTATCACTGTGTTCTGAGGATGGAGAGGAGTGTCTTCCTTCTAACTAGAGGCCTTAAGACAAGCTGATGGCATCTGGGAACAGCCACCTGGTGTTTGTGGGTGTCTGTGAGCATTTTTAGCTCAGTGATTGGGGCTTATTTCCCTTTCCAACCCTTTGCCTCTTTACAAAGCTCTTTTCTGAGGTACCTAGCACCTGAGTGCACTCAGTGAAAGTTGGTCATGTTGAAGGAAATCAGAGGCCCTGGGACAAGCAGTATTGCTGGTCGGCATTATCTCCAGGAGATGGAAGTCAGTGGGTGGCAGGACAGCTTGTGACCACTGGGAGAAGATCTTGGAGTGAAGACCAATCAAAGACACTGCTTTCCTGCCACCTGTCTTCCTCCTAAGTCCCTTGGCTTAGCCTGGGAAGAATCAAGTGAGAGACAGTGCAGTAACAAGTAACAAGGTTGGCCTTGTTGGAGACCAGTTGGTATCTGCATGGGAACATGGAACATGGGAACGTGTAGGACTGAGCTGCTTGACTTCTTTAAGTTACTTTGTTTCCTTTACAAACAACTCAGGACCTAGGCAGGAACGAATTTCAACTGGGCAGAGTATGTTCCTGTGTACTGGAGGGGCACATAGAGATTGCCCTGTGCCTTCTTAGGAGAACGCTCTGTTTTAAGGCATTTATTCCAAGGATAGACAGAATGTTGACTGAGACCCGGAATGTTAGATGCAGAGCATCCCACCACTGCTGGGGTTAGTAGACAAAAACTCCAGTTCACTATATGGGCAAAAACGGAGTCTTACTTCAACAAATTTTCTAAATAACTGATAGCTATGCAGAAAAAAACCTTATTTCCACATTGCACATCTTTAAAAAAAATGTTAGTTTTTAGAAAGTACAGAGTGATACTTAAAACAGAATCTTAGTTTGGTGGCTGAAGATCTGGCGAAGTGCTAGGACTGTGACTGGAGCGTGAAGTGTGTATGCCCTGGGTCAGCGATGTCCAAGCAGAGCAGACTGGAAGGAATGTGGGTTGTCCTCAGGTTGTTCCCCGACTGTTGCAAAACAAGTGCGGGAAAGAAGAAAAGACCACAAATTCTTAAATATAAGCTTCCCTTTTCTTGGGGCATGCTTTTAAAAAGTAAAATGCAGAAAATGATCCTGTTAATGGAGGGTTCAGGTTGGCTGGAGAGTTATTTCCTGGCACTGTGGCGCAGTACAGGGTTGGCGCTGGGTGAAGGTTAAAGCTGAATTGTTAGAGGAAAGATGTAGGGCTGGAAGCACAGTTGGGTTCTGTCCCTGGCGTAGGTCTGAACCCAATGTCAGAGTCCTAAGGCCAACCCACCCTGGGGCCCAGCTCCCTGTCTATGAGACAAGAAGAGTGTTGGCTGGCATTACCTTGGAGGTCTTATTAAAACTAATAGTTTTAAGAGCCATTGCTTCTGTGGACCCCTTCCTTCCCTCCTCTCCCATAGCTGGCCCCAGTGGACCATGTTTGTTTATCAGCAGGAGGAGTATCCTCAAGGAAGTGAAAATACCAGCTTACATTTCACTGCTGTTGTGCTTCCCTGTTCTTTGTTTATTAATCTTTCCTCCTTGCGGGGAAATAGCTTTGGTGCACTTCTTCCTACTGTGTTTTATTTGAAGGTTAGTGACAAGTGAGGGTCTCACCTGGTTGTTACTAGCTCATCCTCCCCTTCCAAACTGTCTTCTTTGGGGTGTGTGTTATTTGGTGGGGGAAGAGCACTGGGAAGAATGTGAGAAGAGTGAGGCAGGCCCTCTGTAGCCACCTAGCGAGGGTTTCATTTTGTATCGTGGATGTGGGCTGTGTTTGTATGTTTTCCAAGGGGGTTCAGGAGGCTGGGCCCAGGGAGGATTTGGCCATGCATAGTCACTGTGAGTGGCACCTTTGGAATTCCACTGTCAAGGATGAGCCACACACATGGCATCTGGTTACTAGGATTCTTGGTGTCTGTGGGAATTTTTCTGAGAACAACAAGAGCTGAGGGAGTTTCCATTGGTGTATGAGGATGTTTCTTTTCACTTCTGGGCCTTGAGAAGGCCCTGATGGGATGGAAGATGGATAGTTGTGTACATAGAGTTTGTTCTGAGTTTCATATCTCATCTATCTTTACAGAAGCTCATTGTTTTCCATTCAGGTGTTTTTAGTTGCATATGGGGGCTTTTGGGGAAAGCCCCCATATGCAACTAAAGGAAAAGGAAAGAAAGATTTTATCTTTCTTATAAAGAAAAAGGAAGTATAGATAAAGAACCAAATATTTGGCACACAATAAGGCTTCTGAAGGAATCTTGACAGGTCATCTGGTGTAGGCCTTTAAGCATGGCATGCATGCCTAGACCAAGGATAGCAAGTGAGCTTCATCTGTTGTGATTGAGAGGAGGCTGCCTGGGACACTATCTGGAGGAGCAGGAAGCTGGGTCGGGCTCAGCAGAGAAGGGGCCCCATGAATGATTCATGTAGGGAAGACGGAAATGGGGGCACACATGTTGGTTTAGTATTTGCTCTCCCAGACGTGGCCTCCTTCCAATCAGAGAAGGTCTGTACCACTGTCAGAGTTTCATGCACTTCCCTAAATTGGTAAACAGAGAGTGGAGTCCTTTACCTGAGTTAACATCTCCACCTGACATTTGCTACCACCAGCCCTTGTTAGTCACCTGGCAGTTCTAGACCCAAGGTGCCTCCTTGTTGCCAGCGTAGGGAGCTGTCCAGCCTAGTGGCTCTCTGTTCTACCTCTTTTTTCTTAGGACAATCATGCATATACCACATTTTTCCTTTTTCCTTTGTCTTTCACCAGTCGCAGCTCAGTTAAAGTCCTCCTTGGCCTTCTCTTGTGCAGTAGTGCATTCACATCCTTTCTTCCTCCTTGTCTGGGTCTGCAGATGATACTTTCCGCTTCAAAACGAGCTTCCCGCTTCCTTCTGGCAACATACCTCATCCTACCTCCTGCCACTCAGCCAAAGAAGTGGGCATGCGACTCAGGCCGAGCTACATGTTGCTCTGGGCACAGAGATTGGTCCAGAGGTGGAATATGTGCCCCAGACTGAGTTACTAGATCTTTCCCCAGGGTTTCTTGATTTGAAGCTAGGAGAGGATAGCTTTGCCTACAGAGCCCAGAACTGGAAAGATGTGAAGGTGGGACTGCTGGTGGCTAAACCCCTGGGGCATGGTGAAGGCCTTTAGACAAAAGGGGTGAATGAGACGAAGCAGAGGTAAACAGAGACGAGACCTGAGGAGAGAGAGGAGGAAGCTGGCACAAGTCTTGATTCTAGTTACTCAGGCCCCAGTTCCCATTTCCCCTTGGATGCCTTGAGCTGTACCCTGTTCTAGAAGGAAAGCCTTGGATAGTGCTTGTATTATTAAATATGTATTATGGGGTGAGGATGGATTGGGTTATGCTGCGGTAACAACCCCCAGATCCCAGTGTCTGGAGACAGCAAAGGTTTATTTCTTGCTGTATTCTGCCGGCTCGCTGTGCATTGGCAGAGACCCTGCTCATTGTGATCATTGAGTCCCACGCTGATGAGTCTTCTTTGTCTGACAGTGCTGTTCTCACCACAGATGGTGCCAGGATTCACTGTGGCAGGAAGTAAATGGGAATCACGCACTGTCTTAACTACTCTAACTAGAAGTGACACGTGTCAGTCCTGCTCACATTTCATTGGCCAAAGAAAATCGAATGGCCAGGCCTGAATTAAAGTGGGTGGATAATTACAGGTTTACTAAACACCTGTGGACAGCCCCAGTGACCACCATACATGTTTAATGAATGAATCCTAACCAGCTTTGCAAACTTCTAAATTCATTTCTTTGCTAAAGTTGGTGTAAAATGGAAGTTTTTTTTCTCTTGCAACTGAGGGAGTCCTCACACACTCATTTACCTTTTTACATTAGAAAAATCTCTCACTCCCCTTTGACCCCCTTTCTTTACTCTGTTTGTGAGTTTTAAAAGGAGTTCTTAATTTTGAGGAGAAATTAGCAGTTGTAAAGAATTGATGCTGTTCCACAGCTAAGACCTTGAAGAGCTCCATGCTTTTCTATACGTTTGTCTCCATCTGTGCTTCTCCATGAGACCTCCTTGGGCCCCTACCCCAAGAATGATTTCTGTCCTCTGGGTCTTCAGAGTGGCATGGTCACTTTGTACCTTGTGATATGGTGGTTTGTGCATTTTATCTCCTCTTCAGGTCCATGTCTGTTTCTTTGTCTCCCTCACAGTTCTGCATGTACAATAGGTCCCAGTGAGTACCTGTTGGGTCATGTTTAAAGATTTTTAAAATTTACTTTTACAGAGGGGAAGGGAGGGAGAAGGAGAGGGAGAGAAACATCAATGTGTTGTTGCCTCTCACACACCACCCCCCCTCCTTACTGGGGACCTGGTCCACAACACAGGCATGTGCCCTGACTGGGAGTCAAACCAGCAACCCTTTGGTTCACAGGCCGGCACTCAGTCCATTGAGCCACACCTGCCAGGGCTGCCTGAATTTTATTTTATTTTAATTTAATTTTATTAATTTTATTTTATATATTTTATTGATTATGCTATTACAGTTGTCTCATTTCCCCCTTCACTCCCCTCCACCCTGCACACCCTCTCCCACCCACATTCCCTCCCTTTAGTTCATGTCCATGTGTCATAAGTTCTTTAGCTTCTACATTTCCCATATTATTCTTGCCCTCCCTGTCTATTTTCTACCTGTTGTCTATGCTGCTTATTCTTTATATCTTTTCCCCCTCTCTCCTCCCCCCACTCCCCCGTTGCTAACCCTCCATGTGATCTCCATTTCTGTGGTTCTGTTCCTGTTCTAGTTGATTGCTTAGTTTGTTTTTGTTTTGTCTTGTAGGTGTGGTTGTTAATAATTGTGAGTTTGCTGTCATTTTACTGTACATGTTTTTTATCTTCTTTTTCTTAGGTAAGTGCCTTTAACATTTCATAAAATAAGGGCTTGGTGATGATGAACCCCTTTAGCTTGACCTTATCTGGGAAGCGCTTTATCTGCCCTTCTATTCTAAATGAAAGCTTTGCTGGATAGAGCAATCTTGGATG
>PVIA01009446.1:0-61108 GCA_004024845.1 Tonatia bakeri | reverse complement strand
AAGATTTATTTTCAGAGAGAGAAGGGAGGGAGGGAGGGAGGGAGAGAGAGAGAGAGAGAGAAACATCAATGTGCGGTTGCTGGGGTCCATGGCCTGCAACCCAGGCATGTGCCCTGACTGGGAATCGAACCTGCGATGCTTTGGTTCACAGGCCGCACTCAATCCACTGAGCTATGCCAGCCAGGGCTAAAAGTAATATTTTTTTAAAAAGCTCAGGTTTTCTCTGCCCTCTGTATTTTACTCAACATTTCATACAGTTCGTCGTTGTCTGAAAATTTCATAGTGGCCTTTGTCAAAATCTCAACATTTCTGACCTCCTGCCATCGACCCTCTCTAGAATCTTAATTTCTAAGCCTGAACTGCTGCTTGGAGGGTCAGATGGGAGAGAGACAGTTCATAACTGTTTATGTGCTTATTACAAGCAGTGAGAAGGTAACCTAGCTTTAATTTGTCCTAAATTTGCCTTTTCCAAGGGTGGAGACTTTTGTTGTGGGTTGCCAGATTTAGGAAATAAAAATACGGATGCCTGCTTAAATTTGAATGGACAGTAAGCAGTGACTACTTTTCAGTATGTATTTGTTCCCTGCAGTGTTTCTTGAGGAGCCATGCAATATTTGGGACATGCTTCTATTTACAAAGTGCCTGTTGTTTCAGATTCAGATTTAATGGAACAACCTGGCAACCCCACCTTTTCCTGATCTTCCTGGATTTGGGGAATCTTCACATAGCCCTTCATGAAGCAAGCTTCCTTTGGATTTCTCCAACAATTAGGTTGGTCGTTTTGAGTGCTCTGCTTCCATTTCCTAGAAACAGAGGCTTGAACTGTGCCTATCATATTATAAGTGCAGGGACTGCAACAAGGCATCCAGCGCTTTCATGAATGTTATACACTTTAGTCCTCACAACTACCCTGTGGTTGAGTAAGTTATCGTCCTCATTTTACAGATGAGGAAGTAGAGGCTCAGAATACTTGTCTAAGTCACCTAGTGGTAGGTGGATCCAAATCTGGAACTTTCTGCATAAAAATTCAAGTCCTTTCCCCAGGACCTGTGCATGGAGCCCAAGGTGGGTGGGTTTCTATGACCAGTTCCCCAAACCTTCTCCTTTCTCCAGTACTCACTTGGAATCTCCCGATCTCTGCATTGTATCTCATCACTGAGGAATTCATCACCTGCGGTGGAATTCCGAGAAAGAGCTCAGTTATTCACAGCCCAGTTTCTCCCACCCTCACCATACTGGAGGAACTATAAGGACACATTCAGAATTCTCTAGGGTTTATTCCACGCTTCCTAATGGCCCATTCTGAAAACCCACATAGGTTTTCTCCTTTAATTCTGAGAGAAACCCTGTGAAGTTTAGGTTTTTAGTTCCATTTTCCTGATGGGAAAATTGATTAGAGAATCCAATTCACTTGGTCAACCTAAAGCCAAGGTTTGCACTTGACTCTCTCACAGTCTGCTACCCTGGTTGTTTCCTACATGCCTGTGTTCTCACAAATGTGGGAACTCCTCAAGGGAGAGGCCTCCTCCTTCTCCTCAGCCTTGTGCGGGGCATATAGGAGGCATATGATAAACACATTTTCACCACTGTTTCCGGGCTCCCTCTGGTAGGGGAATGGAACATGCCATGTCAAGGGGACATTAGAGGGTCCTCTGGCACATGGGAGGAGGCTACTTTGTTCACCTCACTGTCCAGGTCAGGGCCTAGCAGTTGGCATTCTATTTTTTTTGTTTGTTTGTTTAAAAAGTATTTTTTGCCCTGGCTGGTGTGGCTCAGTGGATTGAGCGCGGGCTGCGAACCAGGCATCGCAGGTTCGATTCCCAGTCAGGGCACATGCCTGGGTTGCAGGCCATGTCTCTCAGCAACCTCACATTGATGTTTCTCTCTCTCTCTCTCTCTCTCTCTCTCCCTCCCTCCCTCCCTCCCTCCCTCTCTTCCCTCTCTAAAAATGAATAAATAAAATCTTAAAAAAAAAACAACAGTTTGAAAAGTGTTTTTTAATTTATTGATTTTAGAGAGAGAGAGGGAAGGTGGGAGAGAGAGAAACATCAATTTATTATTTCACTTATTGATGCATTCATTGGTTGATTCTTATATGTGCCCTGACCAGGAATTGAATAAGCAATACAGCTACCGGGTCAGGGCACCATTCCATACTTGTTGAGTGAATGTAGGAATGTGGGTCTGGGCTGTCAGGGAGTGAAGAAGGTGGTGGAGATACTGCCTTGGGGTCAGAACGACCGTATGAAGTGACTGTGGCTCTACAGGTAAGGCTGGGGAAAAAGCTAAAGTGCTTCCCAGAATTGAGGTGGGACAAGAGAATGGACATATCTTGTCTAGTTATTCACCTGGATTAAGATGGTGTCATCGAAGAACTTTGCAGGAACCTCATGGAAATTCTGAAAGAAGATCTGAAGGACAGGATGGGGGTGGGAGTAGACAACATTTCTTCCATCACTTGACCCAGCAACTCAATAAACCCAAAGGCTCAGAGTGGTGGGCTTCTTTCCATCATTTACCCATTTCAATAACTCTCAGCTTATACTGCCCTCATGCTCCTCCTCAGGAAGCAGAGGCCTGCCAGGCTCCTGAGGGGGTTTGTGCCTAGATAAATGGCAGAGATAGGGGATTCCCAGAAAACCTGTCATGAGCAGCTCAAAACCCAGCTAACCACCCTGGGATGGAGACTGGAGCCTCTGTGTCCTTCCAGATTGCACTCCCAGTCTACTACTTGCTGCAGCCAGAACTTCTCTTCCCAAATGCAAACTCTGTCACTCTCCTGCTTCAATCCCTCTGTAGCTCTCACGTGCTATCTGTGACAGGCCCCAGTGCATTTTGCAGGCTCCCTTCCCCATGTCTACAGTTCTATCAATAATTCCTACAAATTATCCATCTGTATTCCTGGTGCCAAACACAGTGCTCTACCCTATTTAGGTGCTTAGTAAATGCTTGTGGAACACATGAAACACCCTAGTTAAGAGGCGAGCTGGCTGTCTGCCTGCAGAAAATGCCCAGTCCAACTGGGCCACGTGGCCAAAGTGCCCCACTGAGCCCTGAAGGGCACATGTGGCCCACCTCGTTGAAGAAAGCGTTGTTTCCCATCTTGGTCCGTGTGAAGTACTGCTTCCCTCCAATGACCACCTTCACCAGTGGCTTGAGGTTGTTGCCCATGAGCTGGCGGGCTTCAAACACCTTCACTTGGACCTACCAGCAAAAAATGAGACCAGGCTGTGGGTCCAGTCATTCTCCATGAGGCCTCCTGTGTCTCCTCAAGTCCAGAGGCCCTTCAGAGACTGACACATGAGCATCATACAAAAATAAACCAAACCAGCCTAACATCCCTCATGTCAGCATTTTGTCCTAACCACTACGACAGAGGAAGGGGACTGACATTGGCATACTGACCTTCTATCCTGTGGTAAACTAACCTGGTGAAAAAGGACAGGGTGAAGAGGGAATGTATTCTAAAGGCAGCATGTGCAAAGGCCTGGTGGCTAGAGAGAGGCTTGAAAATGGGGACTGTGAGTGGTCCAGGATGTTAGTACAGGGTGAAGAGTGTCAGGGGTAATGGAGAGGGTGGCTTGGAGGGGCGAGGCTTGCGGTATCTAGGGCTTGGGAAGCCATTGTAAAGAGTTTGGCTTTTGTCTGCAGACATTGGGGTGTTTTTACTTTTTTTAAAAAAAGATTTTATTTATTTATTTTTAGAGAGGGAAGGGGGAGAGAGAGAGAGAAACATCAATGTGCGGTTGCTGAGGGACATGGCCTGCAACCTAGGCATGTGGCCTGACTGGGAATCGAACCTGCGATGCCTGGTTCGCAGCCCAAGCTCAATCCACTGAGCTACACCAGCCAGGGCTTGGGTGTTTTTACTTTTAAGGACATCTTTAAACAGGTGCATGGCATGACCAGAATGAAGTCTCTGAAAGACCACTTTGACTAAAGAATGGACAGGAAAGAACTGGAAGCCTGAAGTTTGGGAGGAACCTATCAAGGTGGTCCATGGGAGTGATGGCTCAAGCCAAGGAATGGAAGTGGTGATGGAGAAGTGGGAGCAGTCATGTGATATTAAGAGTTAGCCTTGGCCAGTGACTGGATGCAGGGGGTAGGGTGAGGAAGAGGAGTCCTCAAGGATGACTCTGAACTTCCTGAGCAACTAAAACATACTGAAACATGCAAGACCATGGCAGAAATGTTAGGTCACAGGCTAGAGATTCGAGGGAAGTTAGGGGTTCCAGAATTCACAGTGGAACTGTGAACCTTCCCAGGATCCCCCTCAAACTTCCCTCAGCATCTCCCATACAGCTAATTTAACCTTGCATGTGGTTAGCCTTGTGTTGTCAATAATCCCATGGACTCCTGCAGGCAGGGCCCAGGTCTTCTGCTCTGTCTCCCTGGCACCTGCCAGGACCTGTTTGTGCACAGCCAGCAGCACCTCCTATTGCCCCACTGAGACAGTCCCTAGCTTCAGCTATGTGCACAAGTGACCCCAGAGTGGCCCCTGGACCAGCAGGGATGCAGTGAGAACCTATAGCCCCGTCTGTAGCTCTAAGACTCTGCCATGACCCTGTGAAGAGGCAGTGATTACCTGGGAACACTGTGAGGTGTCAGACAAATTACATAAGCTTTTCGCCTGGAAGGTCCTCACCTGAAAGTGCTGAGGCTTTGAAGACAGCTCCTTGTGTGCAACATAGCTTTGAACCATCAGTTTCTGCCTGGCTACTTCTCCTGCAGTTATGCCCAGGAGGTCTTTATCCCCTGGAGAAACATAGTCCAAAGTGAGCTCTCAGAGGCTGAGGCTCAGGACACTTTGAGGCACATACCCCATTTTATCATTCTATCCCCTGACAGAGAACATGGCCAAGACCTGACAGGGGCACATGTCTGCTCAAAACATTCCATGGTCCCCCTCTACCCTCAGTAACCCTAGGTCCCACTCTCCACACATGTGGGCTCTTGGAAATGGCCATCCTTATCTGCCACTCACTGGAGGCTGCATGTCTAGAGATGACAAATGGATATTTTAAGGAGACAGATAGCCTCAATTAAGTGTCTGGAGATCTGGCCTCTAGACCTTAACCTGATCACAATCATTCTATAGCCCTCAAGGATTGGGCCTTGATAGTCCCAGAATGCCCATCCAGTTATGCTTGGGGAAAGGCAAAGGTAAGCTCCATGAAAAGATATACCTGTATTCTCAATATCCTGGCTGGTCATGTGGGCCACATGTAGGGTAATAGTGCACTGCAAGGCAAAGAGAGGGGAGCTATAAGCCAGACCATGCAATCTTTGACTAAGTCACAGCACCAAAACACAGCCCAGACTGGTGGGTGCATGCCCAGTTCTCCTGGGTGGAATGATGCTGGCCATATTGCAGGGCCATATCATGGGGGGGGGGTGTGCAGTCTGTGATGCAAGGAGATTATAAACTGGTAGTTATAAACTGAGGAATTGTATAGACAGATGGACAATGGCCAGAGCATGTATGAAAATAGAACTTGAACCCACAGTCTGCAGCACTCAGCCCAGCAAACCAACCTATAGTAACCAGCCCAGGAAACCAGTGTGTTGTAAATCAGACTTACAGGAAGGAAGTCACACCACCAGCCCTAGCAACAGTCCAGGAAGCAAACAATAATGATTAGCTCCAAATAGCCAGAACTTGATTAATAACTGCAACTTCCCTCATTTTTGTTCCCACTTACAGCTCAGGACCAACCACAGAAAGCTAAATGTGCACCTTACCCAATCAGATAGGATGCCGAGCTTCTAGTGAGATCACTTACAGCTTCCCCAGGCCAGCAGCCATCCGTCCATACACACCTGAGCCTTCCCTTGTTTCTGCTATAGAGTTTTCCCTCTCCTCTGCCTGCATTTGAGTTTCTGCCAAAACCAAGTGATGGTGGTCGACTCCTTTTCTACAGCCAATTCTGAATACATAGCATTTGCTGGTTTTCATCTGGTTGGTCTTTGCTTGTTTTTTACACATCTTAATCACCACCTGTGTAAAGCCTTCCATGACTCCCAAGAAGAATCATTCATTTCTCCTTGACTGCAGTGACCTAGCTCTCTTCACCCTTGTACATGTGTGCACTTGTCAATGTGAGTGGTGCCCACTCCAATAGACTGTAGGTTTCATTTACTATAACGAAACCAGGCCTAGCACCATTTTAGACACCCACTGAATGATCAACTAAATAGTCTAAATGGGTAGGTAGGTGGAAGTGTGGGTGGAAGGGTGGGAAAGTCAGGGAGACGCTGACAGTGTGATGCCCCCCCCCGCCCCAGGACAGGAAGCACTGTTTCTGGGTGAGGTCACAGGGGATCCGCTGGGGCAGAGTAGCCTAGTTTCCCTGGCTGTCCTCAATCCTCCAGCCACCCTTCCGGGGGCCCAACTCACATCTGTGGGCTTCATGGAGTGGTTGAGTAGGGCCAGGTCCTTCACAAAAAGGACCTCTCTTGGTTTTTTCACCAAGGGCTTCAGCAGTACTGTGGCCAGGCCAATGAACCTGGGGAGATGAGGAGCAGGTATGGGTGCCTGAGCCAGAAGAAGGGATGTCTTTCCCTGTCTCAGTCAGGACTTTATGTAGAGATAGTTTTTCCCCTAGAGGCTGTGTTGTCCACAGAGGGGCTGAAGGAAGAACAAGGTGATGGGGAGCATCCATCAGAGGACACGGGGCTTTTGAGTATCTGGTAATTAGCTTTGGGACTGCCTGGACAGTGGGTGCCCCAATTGCTTGCCCTTTCCGGAAGCTCTGCTCCCACACTCATCCTGAATAAGAACTGTGCCAATTTACAGCTGACAACCAGGGGGTGGGCGCCTGATTGAAATTGGGCCAATCAGATTCTTTCGTCCTAGGAATTTTGATCTAGGACACTATAGCTTCCATCTCAGTGGATTTCAGTCTCAGCTGAAAGGGACCTTGATGGAAAGCAGGGATAGGCAGAGAGAAGCAGAGATTTGAGAGTCCCATGGCTCCAGAAGAGACAGAACTGCTTCTGAGTTCCTAGGTTCCTAGTTCTAATTGATCTGCACTTCTAGTCTCACTACCTTTCCACAAATGCCTCCCACCTACCCCCCACCTTTTTTTTTTTTGGTAGCTGGATGGAGTGGATTCGGGTCCTTGTGTCTGAGTTATGAATTAGAGACAAGGAGATGCAGCATTTGCTGTAGCTTTAGTCAGAGAGTCAGGCTCCTCTTGCCTCTCCTCGTCTCACCTTTCTTTCTTTATTGAGCCCAAGTCCCGAAGGATGACTTGCAGGAAAGAATCATTCTGTAAGGGGCGGTTCCAGAGGTGCCAGATTAGGGTCTGTGGAGATACAGAGAGATCAGTATCCATCCTCTACCTTTCCCTTCCCACCCTTTTAGGAAATGAGGGAAGATGCAGACAATGGGCTAGCACTGTGTTTCTCTCAAACTGAGGAACCTCCCTCAAGTCTAATTTCCTCAGAGGATGGAATAGCATTTGCTACCATTCACCAAGGTGCTGGGCACCCACCTGGGCCCCCACAGCTTGAACGGCAGTATTGTGGGCATGTTAGTTAAGAGGTTTGGGGACCAAGGGGTGGGGTGGTGGGGCATGTATGAAAGGAAAGTGAGAATGGATTCTGCACAGGGAGTCCTGTCTCTGCTTCAGGTTTCTGGGGATATCAGGATGGTCAGGTTGGACAAGGTAAACCATACCAGGGTCCATATGCAGAGTGGAGGAGAAGGGCCAGGGCAGTGATGGGCAGATTTGGCTGCTGCAGCCCTGAAGTCTTCATAGTCTTGTCAGCTCAGAGGCTACTCCCAAAGATGCCCAGCCCTGGGAAAAGCTTGAGAGGCTCCATGTTCTCTCCCTAGACTTATGAGCATGTTTTGACCCATCCTCACTATTGGGTGTCATTGCCTCTTCTAGGCTTACCCTGGTACATTTTACCTCATTCCATGTGGGGCTATTTCCCTCCACCTCACGAGTTTTCTTCTTGACATCTGCAAAGACACCCAGGGGCTGGCACTGATGACAGGAAATATTTCAAAGTCTAGCTTAAGTTGGGTAAAGAAAGGTGGGAAGCTCTGAGAAAACTTCCAGTCTATAAAAGCAGGTGTGATGTGGCACTGACTTCTTCTTCAGGGGATTTAAAAATTTCTCACTTTTCATAAGAGTATCACCCCACATAATTTTTTATGTCTGTTTCCTTGTCTTCCTGAGTATATAGTTCCCAGCCATTCTGCAACCAGTTGGTGCCATGCGACTCCATCTGGCCAAAGGGGCATGGGAGGGGTATTCACCACTGCCAGGCCTGGCTCCTAAAATCTCCCATGAGATTCTCCACTCTCTAGATCCACACTCATGATCTACTGACAAGGTGGTGCCAGGGGGCTTAGCAGCCACAAGAAGCAAGTGGCTGGTCTCTAAACCACTCTGGAGAGCTGCCGGACCAGCACCATCCATGCAGGGCTTGGTGTAAAGAAAAGATAAACTTTTATTGTGTTCTGGCATTGAGATGTAAGGGTTTATGTATTTTTAAAGTCTAGTATATCCGAAGGGACATCCCAAAACATCTATAATGAATTAAAAGCTCTTTATCTGTAAAATCCTCCTCTTTCAGAAATATCTTTTAAAAAAGAACAGCCTGTAGCCCTGCAAAGAACCATTACATTGTTGAATTACTTTGAGATTCTTCCCAAGGAAAGAGAGTGTGTGTGAGAGAGAAGAGAGACCAGTAATAAAATGGCAGGAATTGCATACTTAACTCATGTCTCTTACAAAAAGTACTTGGAAAACCTCACTTGCCTATAGCTGCCTTCCCATGCTCTCCACCAACAGATGGTTTATTTTTTCCTTCTCTTCTTCCCCTTTGATCCCAGTTCTTTGTTATGAAGACATACTTAATCTCTTTCTTTCTGTCTCATAAACACTTTAACCCCCTCACCACCTTTCTTGGACTTTTTACCTTATCTATACAAAATGGAGACAAAAAAAAAAAAACTGGCCTCATTTGCCTCATGTAATTGTTGTGAAGAGCAAAATTCATTATATTTACAAAAATATAAATTGTTGATTGTAAAATTAATTAATGTTTTGGGGCAATTACTAGAAGTTGTAGAAAGAGTTGTACATATATTTATTATCCTTTAAAATCTTCACAGTCATCCTATAGAGCAGGTACATTTTTTTTTCTTTTAACCTGACTTTGTGGCACAGCCCTAGTTCATAGAATCTTGAGATTAATAATTTGAGAAAAGTATTAATCTTTTTCTCATAACCATGCCCTAGAAAAAATGGAGGCAAAACTGTCTCCATTTTTACAAAGAATGCAAAGAAATAATAAAAGAAATAATAGCAATAAAGATAACTTTTGAAAGACCTGGAGGTATATGCCTCAACTTTCTGTCATAAGAGGGCATCAATAATCTTTTTTTTTTTTTCATCAAATACATGCTGCCTCTTGGGGCACCTCTCTTTCATCCAGGACCCTGGTGCTTACCTCTAAAGTAGGCAGACACACAGGGTCTGGGTGGGGGAGTTAGGGGTGGATTAATCTTCGCCGAGTCCACAACGAGACGCAGCATGTCAGCAACCTTCTTCCCTCTGAAGCTTCCTTCTTAGAGCACCTTGGTCCAAGTCTTCCAGGGCTCATGAGGCTAGCAGAGCCCTGAGTCTGTTGCTTAGCAATAGAGATGATGTCACAAAGGTGGGTGGTTCCTGGTTCTTGAGAGGAATCAAGGGGAATGAGAGGAAGAATGAATCAGAGTATGAAGCCTGTGGTTTGAGGTAACTAGGTCCCTAGAAACAAAACAATATGGCTGCTTCTCATTTCCTCTTTCTGGAACCAAACCCAAGTTCAGCTGCCTGCCACAATGAAAGGCAAACTTGTGAGACAGGTGCTGGTGAGAAGGAAAGAGATTTATTCAAGTGCTGGCCACCTGAGAAGATGGGGGACTTAAGTCCTCAAAAATCCATCTTCATATCTCAGTGCAGGCAGAGGTTTTTATAAGGAAGGAGAGGGAAAGCAAAACAAAGAGATCAAGCGGAGGGGGTTGAGCCATGATTGGTGTTGCTCAGTGGGTTGGACATCCTCCCACAAACCAAAAGGTTACTATTTCCATTCCTGGTCAGGGCACATGCCTGGGTTGCATGTCCCTGGTTGGGAGCATGCAAGGCGACCAATCGGTGCTCCTCTTGCACACTGATATTTCTATCCCTCTCTTTCTCCCTCCCCCCTTTCTAAAAATAAATAAATAAAATCCTTAAAAAAGAGTAGGAGGAGGGGGTTGAAAAGTTCTCTATGTGCAGACCACCACAGTCCATTCCAATAAGAACACTGAAACTGGTCAAGCAAACTGGTCTGCTGTTCATCATCCTGGTTTAACGTAATCCTGGTTTTACAACTGAAGGTCAGCAGATCTACCAGAGCTAGGATGATGGAAAGTTGGAGTCTGTATCTTTTCCAGTTAGTTCCTAGAATTCTTACACAAATATGCTTGTGTATCTAAAGCTATCTATTAGTCAGAACCAGCATGCAGAGAAACAATGTAAAAATAATGGTGGTGTGGGTTACAATTCCCCACTGTTATATTTCTTTTCTCCTTTTGTTCTCCTTCTGATTTCAAAGTCAGACATATGTTCTCTTTATATAAACACGTTATCTGAAGTTAACTGTTACCAAAATCATACAATTTAGATAAGAAAATAAGAGAAGTGAGGCAATCTGAGAAAAGGAAGAGAAAAGTAAAAGATGATTTCGGTGATATTTTAGGAGAAGTCCTGCCTAATGTGCAAGCAAACATTTAAGTCTTCTTTTTTCTGAAGGAAATCTAAGTTCATATATGAATTTCTCTTTAAGAAAATAAATTAGGTTTTTAATTAGTAAGATCTTATGCCCTCTGGGTTTGTAAAGCTTTAAAAAGTCTCAACACCACTGCAGTTTGCTGTGACATCTTGACTGCTCTGCAGGCATTTAGACATGAGGGCAAAGTTGGGCCATTTACTCTGGCGTCACGTGAAGACTTTTTCTGCTTGAACATTATATGTTATATCTTATCCAGTAATTACTATGAAAACTAATGCATGTTTAAAAATGCATATGAGTTGATGAAATTCATATAAAGACCTTTGAAGGTCTTTATACATCTTCATTCTGCCCTTATACTTGATTGATAATCTGACTGGATAATATGATTGATGTAGCAGTCAGGATGGACTCCCTTATGCTGAGTTAACAAACAAACCCAAAATCTCAGAAGCTCAAAATAATAGAGTCTTTTTAAAAAATAGTAGCGTTACTGAACTATAATTCAGATACCATAAATTCTGCCTTTTTAAACTATATAATTCAGGTTTTTAGTATGTTCACAAAGTTGTGCAACTATTACCACTAATTTCAGAACATTTCATCATGCTTAAAAGAAACCTCATGACCATTAGCAATTACTCCTCATCTCTCCCTTCCCATAGCCCATGGAAACCATGAACCCATTTTTTTTGTCTCTACAGATTTGTTGATTCTGGACATTTCATATACACGGAATCATACAATATATGGTCTTTCTGACAGGCTTCCTTCACTTAGTGTAATATTTTCAAGCTTCATCCATGGTGTAACATATACCAGCTTCATTCCTTTTTACAGCTTAATAAGTCTATTGTATAAATGTACCACATTTTGTTTATCTATTCATCAGCTGATGGACACTTTAGGTTAACACTTTTTGGTTATTATGAATAATGCTGCTCTGAATATCTGTGTACTTGGGCATATGTTTTCAATTATCTCAAGCACACACCTAAGAGTGGAATTGCTGGGACATATGGTAACTCTATGTTTAACTTTTGAGGTGCTGCCAGACTGTTTTCCAAAGTGGCTGTATGATTTACAATCCATCCAAAAACATATGAAGATTTTAATTTTTCCACATACTTGTCAACAACTTTTTATCATTTATTGTTGTTATTGTTGACTTTTTCCTCATCTTAGTGGGTGTGAAGTTGTAAAGATTTATTTTTCATCTTACTTCTAGCCAAGATGGAGGTATAGGTAGATACACTTTGCCTCCTCACACAAGGAAAATAAGGACAACAACAACTTTAAAAAACAAAAAGCAACCTGAACTGACAGAAAATCAAACTGAATGGAAGTCCAACAACCAAGGAGTTAAAGAAGAAATATTCATCCAGAAGGGTAGGAGGGGTGGAGTTGGGAAGCTGGGTGGAGAGGAATCGCAGCAAGGCAGCGGCTTTCTGACTGGGCGGTCCCACATTTGATTACTGATAATCCTGGAGGAACAATTGGGGAGCAACACAGACTATGCAACCCAGGGTTCCAGTTCCGGGAAATAAAGCCTCAAAGCCTCTGACTGAAACACCTGTGGGGGTTGAGTCGACAGTGGGAGAACTCACAGGAGAGTTCTTTGGAGAGACCCACAGGGTCCGAGAACGTACACAAACCCACCCACACGAGAATCAGTACCAGAAGGGCCCAATTTGATTTTGGGTAGCAGGGGAAGTAATTGAAAACCAGTAGACAGTGGAGCAAATGGCAGTGTTTAATCTAGGACCCCTCCCCCACATACAGCATCACAAGTCCATGACGTGGGTTGCCCCACCTTGGTGAACACCTAAGGCTCTGCCCTTACTATGTAACAGGCATGCTGAGACAAAAAAAAAAAAAAAAAAGGCCCAAATGAAAGAACAGATAGCCAACATATCAGGTGCATAGTTCAAAACACTGGTAATCAGGATGCTCACAGAATTGGTTGAATTTGGTCGCAAATTAGATGAAAAAATGAGGGCTACGCTAAGTGAAATAAAGAAGAATGTACAGGGAACCTGGGAAGGAAACCAGGACTCAAATCAATGGTTTGGAGCAGAAGGAAGAAAACATTCAACCAGAACAGAAGGAAGACACAAGAATTCAAAAAAATGAGAGGCTTAGGAACCTCCAGGACATCTTTAAATGTTCCAACATCTGAATCATAGGGGTGTCAGAAGGGAAAGAAGAAAAGGAAGAAATTGAAAACTTAGTTGAACAAATGATGAAGGAGAACTTCCCCAATCTGGTGAAGGAAACAGACTTCCAGGAAGTCCAGGAAGAGATAAGGAGACAGTAACCTACAAAGGAGTTCCCATCAGACTGTCAGCTGATTTCTCAAAAGAGACCTTACAGGCAAGAAAGGGTTGAAAAGAAGTATTCCAAGTCATTAAAGGAAGGACCTACATCCAAGATTACTCTATCCAGCAAAGCTATCGTTTAGAATGGAAGGGCAGATAAAGTGCTTCCCAGAGAAGGTCAGGTTAAAGGAGTTCATCATCACCAAGCCCTTATTATAAGAAATGTTAAAGGGATTTATCTAAGAAAAAGAAGATGACCAAAACTATGAAGAGTAAAACAACAATGAAGTCACAACTATCAACAACAGAACCTAAAAAAAAAAACCCAAAAAACACACAACCCCAAAACAAAAACAAACTAAGCAAACAACTAGAACAGGAACAGAATTACAGAAATAGAGATCACATGGAAGGTTATTGGTGGGGAGAGGGAAAGGGAAAATGGGGGAAAAGGCACAGGGAATAAGAAACATAATTGGTAGGTACAAAATAGACAGGGGGAGATTAAGAATAGTATAGGAAATGTAGAAGCCAAAGAACTTATATATATGGCCCATGGACATGAACTAAGGTGGGTGAATGCTGGTGGTAGGGGGAGTGCAGGGCAGAGGGGAATAAAGGAGAGAAAAAAAAACAAGACAACTGTAATAGCATAACAATAAAATATACTCAAACAAAGAAATATTTGTGAATAAATGGAGGCCAAATGTATCTTGCAGGATATCAGAGTAAAGAGAGGTGATGTAGAGAAGAGATGGCCAACTCTAATCTATTGGATATCTTGGATGGAGTAAATGATTGTCAAGTTGCATGTGGATTCAGAGGGAAAGTGGGCTGTTATTAATTAATCATGTCTGCCATGGGCATAAGTAAAGAAAAACTTCAGGACAAGCACTACAGTTTTAACACTCCCGCTATATAAAGACTTTCTGTCATGTTGGAAATAGTCTAGAGTTGTAAAGTGACAATTTGCCTCCTTTCTCTACATTGCCTAGCCTGACTTTCACCTTTAATCTTTCCTCTAGACACTCAGGACTCCTGGTGACATTGCACAGGCTGTCTGGGGCACTGTGTCTCTTCCTTTGGGCTAGTTTCTTCACCCTAGCTCCATCAGCTTTGCAAGTCATGAATTTCACTCCTGCCCTAGTTGGGTGACCAAAATGAACCAATCCACTAATCACCCTACAATGATGGACTTAACTGCTGATGGTGTTTGCCATCCCAGGGACATCTCCGTTTAATTCTAGCCCAGGGATGTTGCATGAAAGTGTGTATGTGTGCAGGGGTGGGTCATGAATCGAATCACCCAGGGGCCACAGAACCCAGTGAGGCTGCCAGGAGGGAAGTCATATGCAGACCCCATTCCTGCCACGCCAGAAGGTGAGTCCAGTGCTGCCACAGACTCCAATTTTTCAAGAGAATTGGAAGTTTGGATGTTTACATGAAACCTCCCATATTTAAAATGTTTGTAGATAAATAATTGTAAGAAAGTAATATGAAGGCCAAAGACATGGAGTTGGGTAGTATTTGGCCCATTTGTAACTATACATGGGTCTCAACAATTTTCCCAGTCCCTCTGCCATGGCCTGGTCCTATGGAGCCCAGCTTCCGATGACTTCCTTTTCAATACCACCCCAATCCCCTCATCAGGAAATCTTTCTATTTCTGTAACACTCTAAGGTCTCTCATGGGAATTACCACTGAAGTCTATTTGTGTCCTTTCCAGGTATCGTTATTATGCTGTTTCAACAGCACTCTAGATAAATGTTTCTTTTCTTTATTTTTTTTAAAAGATTGTATTTATTTACTTTTTTGAGTGAGGGGATGGAAGAGTAAAATAAGAGAGAAAAATCTATCTGTTGCGTCTCATATGTGCCTCCACCAGGCCCAACCACTATCCCCAGGCATGTGCCCTGACCAGGAATCAAAGCAGTGACCTTTTGATTTGTGGGACAGTGCCCCATCAACTGAGCCACACCAGTTAGGGCCTTTTATTTTTAATAGACTACTTTTTTAGACCAGTTTCAGGCTCACGAGAACTTTTTCGATTTATTTTTATTGTGTTGTTTTCTTAGGAGTAAAATTCCCGACGAGCCCATTCAGGGTTCTGGCAGAGATGGAGGGAGAAGGAACAACGAACGGGGTGCGGACAGCAAGACGGGCGCTGCAGGAGCCAGCGTCCTCCTCGCCATCGTATTCCCGCTGAAAATGCAGGAGGGGGATCCCAGACTCCGTGCTCAACTGCCTCTAACATCCACGCATTTCCGACTCTCCGCTTCCGTCTCTGTGGCGCAGGGTAATCCACTCCGGGTTTTATCGCTTCCCAACCCTCCCTTCCCAGGCTGTTGTGGCTTCCGCTTTTTGTTTGGAGCCCTGAGAGTCGGACCTGGGGGCGTTAACGCGCACGCGCCCTGGGAGCCCGTCGGGAGGAGCGCGCGGCCAGCGGATTGTGGGTAAGGGAGTAGGCCCTCTGGGGTAGCGGACCTTGGGGGTCGCTGCCCAGGGCTTGGACGGGTTGGGGGCATGCTCGGCGAGGGCCTCCGGGCTCACCGGCATTCAGGGACTAGGGGCTGGAGTTTTGGCCACCCCGGACGTGTTGGGCCGCGGACACCGGGCCAGGCGGACCGGCGGGCGGCGGGTGTGAGGCTGAGCCTCCTGGTTGCGAACTCTCGGGGGCCTTAGCCAAGTCGCTTCATCCCTTCCCCCTCCTCGAACTGGCGCCTTCTGTAAAGTGCGAACGATAAGCCCCGCCTCCTGGATGGGGCCGATTGGTGGTCCGGCAGCGAGACCCTCGGGGGTGGTGGGAGTCCTGGGCGGTTTGTGGGGACCGCCCACTCCCGGTAAGGAAGGAGGTCCTCCTGGATTGGTATTTTGTTACCGGTTCGAGAAGGAGCCCTCATTTTTATGTTTGAAAACTGCAGACTGTTATGAAGTCGGTGCAAAACTTTCATTTAACATCAAACTAGAGACTTAAAGGCCTCTTAGAGGCCTACGTTGCCTCGCCGCTACAGCGAACCCCCTGAAGTTTCAGGGAATGGTGAGCAGCAGTAGAGATCCTTGCTTAGCTTGAGAAGAATTAAAACTTGTGATAACTGTTGTTCACCAAAAGCCTTCTGTACCACGTAGGAAATCGAGGCGCCGCCCAAGCAAGTTAGTATCTGTCTCAGGGAGGCCTTTGCGACCAGGGAAGTCATTCAGCTCTCCGTTGAACGATTTTTGTAGAGATTGAGTATGAAGGAAGTCATGGTGCTAGAGCCTTTTTGGAGGGTGGTGAGATTTCAGGAACCCTCCCTGCGGTGGATGAGGGTGTGCAATGTAATGGAGTTTCAATTGTGAATAATAGAAAGATCACAAAAGTGAGAAGTATATGAGATGTTTCACGTTGGAAGAAATTAGAATATTTGAATTGCAAACTTTCCACTGCAGGTAACTAGCATGCAGATACCTGTTCTCTGACTTGCTGCCCCACCAGTGACATGGCCCACCGGGGTATGGAGAGGGACTTCCAGACTTCAGCACGGCGCATGGGCACCTCACTACTCTTTCAGCTTTCAGTGCATGAACGGGAGCTGGATCTGGTTTTTCTGGATCATAGCTATGCCAAGCCATGGAGTGCCCACCCAGATGCCAGTAGTGCCCGACCCACGCGCATGCTCTTTGTTACTCCCCGAAGGCAGCATGAAAGTACCATGTGAGTTTGGGCTCCCCTCCTAAGGGCTGCGGGTGCCCTAACTGGGCAGTGATCACATGGTGGGGATTCCAGATGACTTGACTGTGGAGGATTGTGTGGGGGTGGATGGCTTGGATGTTTACTTCGGGCATCTCTGGTAAGCAGTGTGAGGATATCAGGCCTATATGGACATCAACATTCAAGACATCTGACAAGTTAGGAAAGGAAGGATGTTCAAACTGTTCCATTTAGGTACTAGGACTTGTATGGAAAGAGGAAATGGAAGAGGATTATTTAACTGGTGAAGAAAAAGACTGAAAAGTTGACTTAAAAACTGCCACATAGGTTTAGACTCATTCTTTTAGTGTAGTGTTCTGGCTTGCCCAAACACTGGCAACAATAACCTTTTACTGGCTTTACCTGCAAAATTCAGGAGCATATCCACAAGACCTTTTTTTCCTTCTGCCTTAGCTTGTTTCAGAACTCACCCATTGGGTGATCTAAACCCTTCTTAGATCTGATCGTATTTTCAGCCAGTCTACATTATAGGGTAAGGTTTTTTTTCCATAAATTTAGTATGTAATAGGTGATACAATTACATTGGACTTAAGTAAAACTCTTTAGCAACTCTTTCAAGCTTTAAGGTGTTATAATTACTTGTATTTCAAGATTTGTTGATATATTCTATTTTGATGACCAAATCAAACCCTTATGTAATTTTATAATCTGCTTTGGGGAGAAGGCTTTTTGTTTGTTTGTTTTAATATGACCTAATGTTTAATATTTCCTCTAGCACGGGTTATAAGTTTGTTGGGTAATTGAGATCTTATGTTTTGTTTCTTAGATCCCCCATTAAGCCTTAATGAACTAGAGGCACTGTGATATGCATTATCTTAAAAACATACAGAATAGTGGTTTTTATTTCATTTCCTAAGGAGGGCAGCATTTTGTTGTCTTTTTTTGTACAGGGCACAAGTTCTCTGACTTTAGGGAATTATCCAGCATAATCTTGATGCCTCTGGCCTAGGGCGTAACTGATGAGCTCCTTAAATATAGAATTTGAGATCTTTTTCTCTAGTTATGTAATAGCTTCTTGCTAATATTGAAACTTGTGTTTGTATCTCACATTTTTTAAATGTGAGATTCTGTAGACAGTCCTTAGGAAATTATTTCCTCTTATAAACCGTCTCCATTTGTGGGACGGTTTATAAGCCAAAGTGGGAGTTTGGCGTGTTCTATGAACTTATTTTAGTCTATTGTGTCTGGAGTATGGTTGTGATGGGGATGTAAGTGGGAGCTAGGAGAGAAGTGGGTGAGGCTTCATGTAAGAATTTGATTCTAAGAGTCATGAAAAATCATTGAAAGATTTTAAGCTAGAGATTAGATTTATATATATATGTATATTTTAAAGATTTTATTTATTTTTAGAGAGGGAAGGGAGGGAGAGAGAGAGAGAGACAGCAATGTGTGGTTGCTGGGGGCCGTGGTCTGCAACCCAGGCATGTGCCCTGACTGGGAATCGAACCTGCAATGCTTTGGTTCGCAGCCCGCGCTCAATCCACTGAGCTACGCCAGCCAGGGCTAGATTTATATTTTTAAAAGATCACTTTAAATTTTTGTTGAATAGATTATAGTACAGGAGTGGAATAGAGAAGACCTGCTAGGGGCCATGTTGTCCTGGGGGCCAGAGATGACGATAACTTGCATAGGGATGGGAATGGTACAAATGGAGAAAAATGCATGGCCTTGAGATATATTTTGTAGGTAGAGTCAACAGGACCTGCTGCAGTGAATGAGAAAGGGCCTGGGAGTAAGGGATAGGCGAAACTAGGATGACTCTTCTATTTCTGGCTTGAGCAGCTGGTTGGTGCTGTGAGTTGGGGAAGATTCGGGGAGGATATGTTAGAATGGTGAAATCAAGAGTTCTCTTTTAGGTACACAGGTCTACCTAAAAGTGCCTCACCCAGTGTCTGGTCCAGAGAAGATAATCAGCTCTTTCACCCACCACCCAGTCTAGCTACATATGATTTCACTTCATTTCAGAATGATCTTATTATTCCAGACATTGGGAATGGTTGCAATAAAATCACTGAGGTCAGAAAGTTGAAGTGATGTTTGGTAGACAACCAGTAGACCAGTTTGATTATCATAGTATTGGGGGTGACAGCTGCTGCAGTATCCTTATGGCACTTGGATTTTCTTAACACTTTAAAATATGAAAGATTCCCCTGGCTGGTATAGCTCAGTGGATTGAGCACGGGCTGCGAACCAGGCATCGCAGGTTCAATTCCCAGTCAGGGCACATGCCTAGGTTGCAGGCCATGTCTCCCAGCAACTACACATTGATCTCTCTCTCTCTCTCTCCCCCCCCCTTCCCTCTCTAAAAATAAATAAATAAAATCTTTAAAAAAAAACATTTAAAATATGAAAGATTCTTCAGATGTCCATTTCTATTTGTTTCTGTTCTAGGTTCTTTTCACAGTGAGTTAAATAGCTAAGGTGTCTACATTCCGTGCAATCTGTTTTAGATAATCAGAAGCTTTAATTAACTACTAGTTGACTTGCTAGTGACAGGAAAGGTTTGTATGAACAGTTAAAACTCAGGATCAGTACTGTCCAACAGAACTCTCTGCAGTGACAGAAATACTCTATACCTGTGCATCCAGTATGGTAGCCAACAGTCACATGTGTCTGTTGTGCACTTGAAATGTGGCTAGTGTGACTGAGGAACTGAATTTTTAATTCTAATTTTTCTTAATTTAAATAATTTCATGTGACCTATTGCTGTTGTATTGGAAATTACAGATAGGCAATCAACTATTTGCTTGTGGAATATATTTGTCTTTTTAAAAAATAAGCCATTTTTCATTTTTTGCATGCAGTCATTCCAAAATGACTTTGTTGTTCCCTAACATATAAGAGTGTGTGAGAGGGCAGAGTTGCAACAAGTGTTGGAAAGATGATTTTAGATCATGATTTTCTTGTGGATTTAATGTGCTTTCGAATACTTTAAAGTTGATTATATTAAAGAGGCATTTTTTGCAACTAGATGATTGTTTAACACCTGTGTTGTATAAAGTACATGTGTCCTGGTCTTATCTTCTTACCTGTTTACAGTGAATCAGATGTTCCAATAGATGTGGAGACAGTCACATCAACCCCTGTGCCACTCTACGACAATCAGAAGGCACGCAGTGTGATGAATGAGTGTGAAAGACATGTCATCTTCGCCAGGACTGATGCAGATGCCCCTCCCCCACCAGAGGACTGGGAGGAGCATGTCAACAGGTAGGCCACTCCTCTAGGCGGACTGGTCACTACAGCATTAATGTTCACTGCACTGTAAATATTTAGTATCATCTGCATTGAAACACATTTATTAGGTGCTTATTCATTAGCATCCATACACCAGTTCTCCTAATTCTGCATTATAAATCTTAGCTCACTCTGCAGTGAACTCCTCGAGATAAGGGCTTGCATCTCAGTCTCTTTGCGTCCCTGACACCCAGGAAAATGCCTGGCACATAGTAGGCATATGGTAAACATTTATCAAATAAATAATGAATTAAATTTAATAGGTATGACCAACTCTGTAGCTTATATAGTACAGGATCTGATATAGGAGTTATCCAGACTACAAAAAAACCAACCCAGAACTCAAAAACATTAGATATAAATTTGTAAGATACTGTTATGTATGGTCTGTAACTAGGGTCATGAAAATATTTTGGAGTCATATGAAAAGCTAATAGATGTTTGATTTGAGTGGCTTTTAAATATAGATTTGAAGTCCATGGCTTTGAGGGATTACTTCAGCCCATTTTCATGAGTCAGCTGACTTGCTACTATGCTTCTTACTGACCCAGGGACTCCACTCTTCTCTCCAGGTCATTTGTTTGGAGAACATTCATCTTTTACTTATTGTGTAACAACCTTATGAAGATAAAATTTACATACCATACAACTCACCTATTTCATGTGTACATTTTAATATATTCATCACCATAGTCAATTTGATGAACATTTTTATCACCCCCAAAAGAAACTTCATTTCCATTAATAGTCACTTCTCATTACCTCCCAAGCCCTCCAACCCCTGGCAACCACCAGTCTCTATCTCTTTAAATTTGCCTATTCTGAGTATAGAAATGGAATCATACAATATGTGGCTTTTGTGTCTGGCTTCTCTCAGTGTAATGTTTTCAAGGCTCATGCATATTATAGCATGAATCAGTACTTCATTCCATTTTATTGCCCAAAGATGTTGCATTGTACAGATGCACTACATTTTGTTTATCTATGGGTATTGTGGTTGCCACTACTTACTGGCTGTTAGGAATATGCTGCTGTGAGTACTCATGTCAGTACTCATTGTGTGGACATATGATTTTCAGTTTTCTTGCATATTTACCTAGGATTGGGGTGGCTGGGTCATATGGTAACTCCATGTTTAACTTTTGAGGACTTTCTAGGCTGATTTCCAAAGGTACTACACCATTTTATATTCCCACCAGCAGTGTAAGAGAGTTCCAATTTCTCTACATCTTTGCCAACATTTATTATCTGTCTTTTTCTTTATTGTCAACATTCTAGAGGTTGGGAAGTGACATCTCAGTGTGTTTTTAATTTGCATTTCCCTGATGACTCTCTTGGTTATTTACCTGCCATTTGTAAGGGGATGTTAAAATCTTACACAGGAGTTGGTAGCTGGTACACTGCCATAATGTTGGAGAGATCTTATTTTATAATAATGGAAGAGAAAGAAGACATTTGGTAGGAAGAAGGGTAGGAAAGTTTGAGGCAATTGTTATGATTTATGAGCCTGGTCAGAAGTTGGAAATGATATTGAGCAGATGTGCTTGTGTGATCAAAGTGGTGGTTGTTAAAAGTAGAACAGTTCTGCACTTTGATTGAATAGCTTGCGAAGAAATTGTTTGGGATCTTGAATTGGAATTAACATTGTGCTCTAAGAAAGGGAAATGCTCTCCAGAGCTTTGGATAAAGAGGAAAAACTGCAGTTAGTGAAGATCAACTACTGGTATATTACCGGAGTCTGTGGATTCAGCAGAATGGTTTATCATTGTTGTTACAGTTAATAAAAAATAGTAATCAGTGGTAATAACAAAAAAGAACCACCATTTGTCAGGTGCTTTCTAGGTGCCAAGCTCTTTATGTGCGTGATCTCTTAATCTTCCAGGCAACTCTTCAGGTATACCCCTTCTTCCTCCCTGTCTTACAGGGTGGAGAGACTGAGCTCAGGATGGTTAAGTCTCAGTTAGGAAGTGGTGGAACAGGGATTTGTTCAAAGCAGGCGGTCTACCTCCAGAGCCCAGTGTTCTCAACTCCTCCCTCTACTCACTTCTTTTTTTTTTAAATATATTTTATTGATTATGCTATTACAGTTATCCCATTTCCCCCCCTTCACTCCTGTCCGCCCTTCACTGCCCTCCACCCTGCACACCCCCTCCCACCCACATTTCCTCCCTTAGTTCATGTCCATGGTTCATGCACATAAGTTCTTTGGCTTCTACATTTCCTACACTATTCTTGCCCTCCCCCTGTCTATTTTCTACTTACCATCTATGCTACTTATTCTCTGTACCTTTTCCCCCCTCTCCCCTTCCACTCCCCTGTTAATAACCCTCCATGTGATCTCCATTTCTGTGGTTCTGTTCCTGTTCTAGTTGTTTGCTTAGTTTGTTTTTATTTTTTTAGGTTCAGTTGTTCATAGTTGTAAGTTAGTTGTCATTTTACTGTTTACAGATTTTTATCTTCTTCTTTTCCTTAGATAAGTCCCTTTAACTTCCCATATAACAAGGGCTTGGTGATGATGAACTCCTTTAACTTGACCTTCTCTGGGAAGCACTTTATCTGTCCTTCCATTCTAAATGAAAGCTTTGCTGGATAGAGTAATCTTGGATGTAGGTCCTTGCCTTTCGTGACTTGGAATACTTCTTTCCAGCCCCTTCTTGCCTATAAGGTCTCTTTTAAGAAGTCAGCTGACAGTCGTATGAGCACTCCTTTGTAGGTAACTCTCTTCTTTTCTCTGGCCTTTAAGATTCTCTCCTTATTTCTAACCTTGGGTAATGTAATTATGATGTGCCTTGGTGTGTTCCTCCTTGGGTCCAACTTCTTTGGGACTCCCTGAGCTTCCTGGACTTCCTGGAAGTCTTTTTCCTTTGCCAGATTGGGGAAGTTCTCCTTCATTATGTTTTCAAATAAGTTTCAATTTGTTGCTCTTCCTCTTCTCCTTTTGGTACCCCTATAATTTGGATGTTGGAATGTTTAAAGATGTCCTGGAGATTCCTAAGCCTCTCCTCATTTTTTTGAATTCTTGTTTCTTTGTTCTTTTCTGATCGGATGTTACTTTCTTCCTTCTGGTCTGCAGCGTTGATTTGAGTCCCAGTTACCTTCCCATCACTATTGATTGCCTGTACATTTTAATTTATTTTACTTAGCATAGCCTTCATTTTTTCATCTAATTTGCAACCAAATTCAACCAATTCCGTGAGCATCCTGATTACCAGTGTTTTGAACTCTACATCTGATAGGTTGACTATCTCTTCCTTATTTAGTTGTATCTTTTCTGGAGCTTTGATCTGTTCTTTCATTGGGTCATTTTTTTTTTGTCTTGACGTGCCTGTTATATAGTAAAAGGCGGAGCCTTATGTGTTCCCCAGGGCTCGGTAACCCATGTCGCTATGTTGTGACGCTGTGTGTGTAGGAATCCAGGAGGGAACAATGGCGCTTGCTCCATTCTCTGCTGGATTTCAGTCACTTACCCTGCTTCCCACAAGCAGATGGGGCCCTTCTGGTTCTGATTCTCATGTGGGTGGACTTGTGTATGTTCTAGAACCCTGTGGGTCTCTCCAACGAACTTTCCTGTGAGGCTGGGAGTTCCCGCTCTCCCTTTGTTTTGCCTGGTTTATCTGTGTGCGAATGTGGGACTGCCGGGTCTGCCAGCTGCAGCCTTGCGTGCCCAGCTCCACAATCCACCCTCTCATTGGGTTTACCAGCCACCCCTTCTACCGGTCTGGATGAATGTGTCTTCTTTAACTCCTTGATTCTTGAACTTCCATACAGTTTGATTTTCTGTCAGTTATGGTTGTTTTTTGTTTTTAAATTGTTGTTGTCCTTCTTTTGGTTGTGCAAGGAGGCACAGTGTGTCTACCTACGCCTCCATCTTGGCTGGAAGTCCCTCAACTCCTCTGCTCACTTCTTAAGGGAAGTGAAAAGGGCCATTGGTGGCTAAATAAGATGAGCCTTTGTGGTATCCTCAGTGCAATTGCAGAAACTGCATGGGAGAGCTGCACGAAGTTTTTAAATCAATTCACCTATGCTCATGATCAAGAGGTTTTTGGGGATCCTTATACTTAACAAAGTCATCAGAAACTTAATAATACATATGAACACCAGTTACTTAATTTACAAGGACAAGTGTAACTGTAAAGCAGATAAGACACTGGGGTGGCCTGGCCAAAGCATGGATTCTCAGTAGGAGACTGAGAAGCCATTCTGTTCCAGAAGTGCAGAGTCTGCCCTGGAGGCTTCCTCCTTCAACAAGGTAGCTAGATGCACCCATCTTTCCTCACAGCAAAAGGGCTCACAGAGTAGACCTCATGGATGCAGCTTTGCCTGCCCAGTACTGCAGGGAAACACTGCCAGCGGCATACCTGTTTTCCATGGGGACCTCCATCCTTCTGTTATGACATTGCCATAGATTGATATGATTAATTAGCGCTCAGTTTATCTCAGATTATTTGTTTTTTAGTGTCTGATGAGATTTTGGAGGCGTCCTCATTAGCAACAGGCTTACAAACCATCTTTTCAGGTAGGTCACTTTTGCACATAGCTAATTTTATTTGATGATACTTACTGGCTTTCAGAGATCACCTTATTGTGACCTTGTTCCCAAACTCTGGATCCATAATGTGTTTGGAGATTACAATGTCTGCTCTGATTGTAATCATCTCATTGTCATTCTTTCCCTTGAGTTGATTATTAAATTGCTGCTTCTTTTCTTCCTGTATACAATCATGTAAAATTAGTTTCCCACATCAGAAACTCATGGACTATAGCACTAGAAATTTGTTTTTCCTCAGAGATCTTTCAGTGGAGTCAGAATTTTCTTTGTTAGTGTTTTGGTTTCCCTTCTTGAATTATTTCAGTAGTAAGTGCCTTCATATAATTTTCTATGTAATAGAAAATGAAGCCCCCTCCTCCTTCAGCCGACTCTGACGTTCTGTAGTAATGTGTGATAATTTGTGAAATAGTTTAAATCTTTTTCTCTGATTGATTGAATTGTCTGGATCAGGGATTAGCAATCTAGGGCCCATGCACCAAATCGGGCCCATTGCTTGTTTTTGTAAGCCCGTGAACTGGAAATGGTTTTCACATTTTAAAGTGGTTGAAAAAATATATAAAGAAGACACACTGAAACTCAGATTTCAGTGTCTATGAATGTAATTTTATTGGACCAAGGTCATGCCCACCCTTTTAGGTATTGTCCATGGCTACTTTTGCATTGTGACTGCAGAGTTGAATAGTTGTGACAGAGACCATATGGCCCATAGACTCAAATATTTACGACCCAGTCTATTGTGGGAAACATTTGCTGACCTCTAGTCTAGATCGTTTTCCTTTGTCTGCTTGCCAGAGTTGTGGGACTTGAAGAATCTTTGAAAATGATTCATGCATTGGCCAAGTAGTTCCGTTGGTTAGAGTGTCATACTGATACACCAAGATTGTGGGTTCAATCCCTGGTCAGGACATATACAAGAAGCAACCAGTGGATGGATAAATAAGTGGAACAATAAATTTATGTTCCTCACTTTCTCTCTCCAAGATTAATTTAAAAAAAGAAAAAACTTTATTTAGAAAAAGAAAATGATTTACATTTTGCTGGAGTAGTAATGTTGTCCTAAATAGGTAGGATCAGCTTTTTCCCCCTCAGATGTTTCTCAGATGTCAGGTTTAATTAGATGCACAACTTTTGAAAGACATTCAATAAAATACTCCTGATATATGATAAGTCTCAGCATTGCTCAAATGGATTTTAGGACATTTCCAATATTTCAGTAAAAGAGTCTAGTGTCCTAAAACAGGTTGTCTTATCTTAGAAATCAAAACTTCTCTGAATTCAGCCAAAAGAAAGCCATTCTCCTTTTCTCAATATGCTCTAATGATCTCTTTCAATATTGTATGTGTCTGTATTAATCTTAGATTGAATGTCTGAAATTTTGAGTCCACAATCTTTGTGTTGTTTAATTTTCCCTCTCTCCTAGTCTCACCCTCCTTCTCTCTCTTCCCTTCATTCTTTCTTTCCTTTTTTCTTGGTGTTTAAGCAAAAAAAATTTATAATCTCAAAAAGTAAGTGTGACCTATTTTATTTCTCTGGATGTTCTTTGTCTCTCCCTGTTTGATTTCTGGTTAAAAAAAAAAATTCCTTTAGACATTTTAACATTGAATTAGTCTCTCTTGAAAAACTTATCTCTATCAGAGAAAGAACAATTACCTTAGAAACTTATCTCTATCAGAGAAAGAACAATTACCTTGAAAATATTAGGCTTTTCTTGGGCCTGTGTGACTTTTGGCTGCTTTGGATAAGATGGTCCAGAGGTCAGAACATCATTCAGGTTCAGTTAGAGCATGGAAAACATAAGATTATCTGATCTCATCTATGAAATGAAGGAGAGGTGTTTCATGCTCTTGAAAATTGAATAGATTTAGGTGGGGGACTGTGCTGACTCACTGCAGTTCCCATCAGATATTTAACTGTTTAGACTTGTATTTAAAATTCTGTCTCCTGTTTTTAAAATTTTCCTTAATTATATATTTTGCCTGCTCTTAATCTTAGGTTAGATCTTTTTTCCCTGCCCACTTAATTTTCTAGCCTTCCACAAAGCTGACAGAATACAGAGAATGTGTTTCAGTTCTTGGAATCACTTTGTTGTATATCCAGCAAGAATCCTAAGAACTTTTTCTGGGACTTTAGACTCCCACCATTGTGGTTTTTAAATTTAATTTTAGCTGTCATTGATGTATAGGAGTAATTTCTAAATAGCTTTCTAACCCCCTTCCCATTTTGTTCATTTCATTTTTCTTGCTGCCATCATTTTCACTTTCAGAATAAAGTAAGAAAAACAAATGGAGAACATATCCCATTATATAATAAAAAACAATAATTTTGGAAATACTGTTGGTGCCTCATACATAAATTATGCCTTATTCACTGTCCTCGGAATTAAAGTTTGCAACATGATCAGTATGCTTTGAGAAAGCTTAAAAGATTGTTGAACGTGAAGAAATTGTATTCGTTGCCTAACCTATACATGAGCTTTATTGCTGGAGGTAAGGCTGCAGTGTAATACTGCTTTCAAGATGTCACAGGTTCCCTATACATTTTTTCACAGAAATGGAAATTTTTTTACAAAAATTTTAACTCGGAATAGCCTTTGATCTTTCATTTCCACCTTAAGTAAGAAATTTATTCTTCAGAGATACTCACACAGCTCTATAAAGTCAGAGATAGATGTGTGCATGTGTGTGTGATGGGGAAGGAGAGATGGTCACTGCACCTGTTTGTAAGAGCAGTAAAAGGGGCGTAACCTAAATGCCTACCAATAGGGCAGAAGGAGTCAGTGAAAACAAAGAGATGTATTCACATAGAAATATATCTGTGTATCTCCAGAGCATTTTTCTTTTTTCTTTTTTTTAATTCATAACTAGAGCTCTGTTTTTATTGATTTAGTTATGTTTGCAAACAGAGGTATATAGTACTATATCTTTTCAAAATTCCTCTCTGAAGATACATTCTTTTCTTTCTTTCTCTCTATTTTTTACTGTTGTTCAAGTACAGTTGTCTCCATTTTTCCCTCACCACTCCCCCTGACCTCAACCATCCCCCACCCTTGATCCTACCCCCGCATTGGCTTCATGGGTCCTTTATACATGTTCTTGACAACCCTTTCTTCTTTTCCCCTGTTATACCCTCCTACTTCCCCTCTGGTTACTGTCAGTTTGTTCTTTATCTCAGTGTCTCTGTTTATATTTTGTTTGCTTGTTTGTTTTGTTGATTAGGTTCCACTCATAGGCAAGATCATAAGGTATTTATCTTTCACCGCCTGGCTTATTTCACTTAGCATAATGCTCTCCAGTTCCATCCATGCTGATGCAAAGGGTAGGAGCTCCTTCTTTCTTTCTGCTGTGTAGTATTCCATTGTGTAAATGTACCACAGTTTTTTGATCCACATTTACTGAAGGGCACTTAGATTGTTTCCAGCACTTGGCTATTGTAAGTTGTGCTGCTATGAACATTGGGGTGCATAGGTTCTTTTGATTTGGTGTTTCAGGGTTCTTCCGGTATGATCCCAGCAGTGGAGCAGCTGGATCAAAAGGCAGTTTCATTTTTAGTTTCCTAAGGAAATTCCATGCTGTTTGCCACACAGGCTGCACCAGTCTGCAGTCCCACCAACAGTGCACTAGGGTTCCCTTTTCTCCACAACCTCTCCAGCACTTGTTGTTTGTTGATTTGTTTATGATGGCCATTCTGATGGCTGTGAAGTGGTTTTAATTTGCATCTCTTTGATGGCTAGTGATGCTGAGCATCCTTTCATAAGTCCTCTTGGAGAAGTGTCTATTCAGGTCCTTTGCCCATTTTACAATTGGGTTGTTTATCTTCCTGGAGTGGAGTTGTGTGAGTTCTTTATGTATTTTGGAGATCATACCCTTGTCTGAGGTATTATTGGCAAATACATTTTCCCATACAGTTGTTTTCCTTTTCATTTTGCTGATGTTTTCTTTAGCCATGTAGAAGCTTTTTATTTTGATGAAGTCCCATTTGTTTTTTTTTCCTTTATGTCCTTTGCTCTAGGGGACATATCAGTGAAAATATTGCTGTGTGTAATATCTGAGATTTTCCTGCCTATGTTTTCCTCTAGGACTTCTGTGGTGTCACCACTTATATTTAAGTCTTTTATCCATCTTGAGTTTATTTTTGTGTTTGGTGTAAGTTGGTGGTGGAGTGTCATTTTTTGCATGTAGCTATTCAGATCTCCCAGTATCATTTGTTGAAGAGGCTGTTTTTACTCCATTTTATGCTTCTGTCCCCTTTGTTGAATATTAATTGACCGTAGAGACTTGGGTTTGTTTCTGGGCTCTTTATTCTGTTCCATTGATCTGTGTGTCTGTTCTCATGCCAGTACCAAACTGTTTCTTTATAAAGTTTTTCAAAGATTTTATTTATTTATTTTTAGAGAGAGAGGAAGGGAAAAAGAAAGAGGGAGAGAAATAGTAACATGTGGTTACCTCTCGAATGCCCCCCACCGACTGGGGACCCAGCCCGCAACCCAGGCACTCACCCTGACTGGGAATCGAACCAGCGACCCTTTGGTTCACAGGTTGGCACTCAATCCACCAAGCCACACCAGCCAGGGCCAGTACCAGATTATTTTGATTACTGTAGCCTTGTAATATAGTTTGATGTCAGGTGTTGTGATCCTTCCTATTTTGTTTTTCTTTCTCAAAATTGCTGCAGCTATTCATGGTCTTTTGTAGTTCCATATAAATTTTTGAAATGTTTGTTCTATATCTAGAGAGCTTTTTAAACTATTTGTGAACACCCTGTCTCGTGCCACCACCATCAGATCCCTAAGCTCACTTGGGACTCACTATATATGAGAGATGCATGTGAGTGTTTTGTGCATTCAAATGATACGAACCAGCTGGCTCCCACAAGCCTTCTGATCACACAGTGTCCTGTGTCCCATCTCTTGAATTGAAGCTCCCACTGCCCACCTCGTAAGTCCAAAATTTCTGAAGCTGAAAGTACAACAAAACCTGACAAGACACAGTGAAGTAGCAGGAATGAGTCAAGAGAACTAGGGGGAAATAAGTAGAAGGACATTTCTCAGAAACCTGAGACTACTTCTGGTATTCCACAAGAGTGTTGAAAAGGAGGTTTTGAGGTTGAGAAGGGAGTTAGTGTAGCAAGGAAAGCTTCTGAACAATTCTGTGATTGTGGACATCTGCTGCTCTCTTACAGCTGTTGCTTCCATCAGTAATTATAGCTAGCCTGAGTTTTTATTGGTAGAGAAACCTGAGATCCATGTCTGTTTTACAGTCAAGGAGACTGAAGCCACACATCTGGCTCTTCAGTGCAGAGCTGGTTAGAGTCCTGGCTCCGAGTTAGTGTTCTGGAGTGTGTGACTGGTCAGTTGTAAAACATGCAGGTGAGATTTATTTTACAGAAGGAAAAGAAGTTGGACCTTATTTTTTTCCTTTCTAGAGGGTGTTTACTCCTTCCAAGGACAGTGGGACAGATGTACAAAGGGAATTACAAAAGATAATTTATTCTCCCTCTTCATAGTGCCTGGGCCATGTTACTGGTATTCTTAGAAAGATAAGCTGTAGAAAATAGGGCATCTTCTTGGTGGGGTGTGATGGGAAGGATGCTGGTGTGCAGTCAGGTAAGAGGTTTTGAAATTGTTTGACCACCCTGGTATGGTGAAAGGCTCATATTACTTGTACCTATGTTAGGTTTCAGTGTCTTCTGCTGCTTAGTCCCCAAGTGTTTAGTGTGATGAGGAGTGTGAAGGTTTGAGTTTGCGCTCAGCTGTTTACAGGACTCAGAATGTCGTATATACACAATTTATCCATTTATTTATTTAGCAGATGTCAAGTCCCTTCTGTGTGTCAGATACTGTTCATGTGCTGGGGATCTGGCACTTAAACAAAACCAACAAAAGTCCCTGCCATCTTGCCCTTTACATTCTAGCAGAGGGACAGACTAAAGAACTAAAATGGATAGAATGTGAGAGTGTGATATGGCTGGAAGGGGGATAGGGAAGCCAGGGTGGGAGTGTGGTGCTGGCAGTTTCATAAATAGGGGTGAGTCAGGGAAGCCTCAGTAGAGGTTACATCTGAGCAGTGACCTGAAGGGGGTAGAAACAGAGCCATTGTTTGAGGGGGAGGGCCTGAATGACCAGGGCCCTGGCAGTGATATGGGAGCATGCAGAATGGGGGACAGAGGAGCAATGTGGTGAAGCACAGAAGTCAGGGGCAGCTGTGGACGATGATGTGGCTTATTCCTGCTACTTCATCAGGGTCTAGTGAGATTTTCTTGTAGTTTGATATTCAGAGATTTGGGACTTGGGAGGTAGGGAGTGGGGTCTAGATAGCCTATGGCAATAACCTGGGCTTTTAACTGATGAAATGGGGCCATTGAAGGGCTTTGAGCAGAGTGACATGATCTGACTTGGGTTTTCTGATTGATTTCTGTCCAAAAATGATTTTCCAAAAGGTTGTGCTAATTTATATTTCCATCAGTAAAGTAAGGTGAGAGCTATCTTCTTATATCCTCACAGCACAGAGTACTATTAAACTTTTAAATTTTTACTCATTTGATAGGCAAAAAATACTATTTTTATTTTAATTTGCATATTTGATTTTGAATAGGGTTGCCTATACTTTTTTGTGTGTGAACTGCCTTTCCTGTTCTTTGCCTGTTGTTTTTGTTTTGAGTATTTTGTCTTTTTCTTAGTTTTCTAGTGGCCTTTTCTATTTTAATAAAATGGCAGGTGTTTTGACTTTATGATACTTCACTTTTTGCATTTACAAAAGTTTGAAATACTTACGTAGTACATTTCTCTTTCTTCCTTTTAAGGTTTCTAGGTTTTAGGTTGCACTTAAAGGCTTTACTTATTCTGCAATAGATAGATAGATAGATGTCACCATTTCTTCTAGTACTTTACTAATTTTATTTTTTAAAATATTTTATTTATGTATTTTTAGAGAGAGGGGAAGGGAGGGAGAGAAACATCAATGTGTAGTTGCCTCTCATGTGCCCCCTTCTGGGGACCTGGCCTGCAACCCAGGCATGTGCCCTGACTGGGAATCGAACCAGCAACCCTTTGGTTCACAGGCCAGGACTCAGTCCACTGAGCCACACCAGCCAGGGCATGTTTTTGATATTTAACTTTTTATTCCACTTGAAATTTATTTTGTATGTAGGGTTCCAGGGTTTCTTTTTCCATTTGACTACTAGTTGTCTCAGCCCCACTTCCTTTATCCCCACTGGTTTGAACTACTACCTTGGTCTTATTCCAGGTTCTTATTTGGTTCCTGCACCCGCTTTAAAATTTAAGGTAATATTATTATTGGTTTATTTTCTGGCTAGGGGATTTGGTAAACAAATATTAATTGGGCATCTTCTGTTAATTGCTCTCAGTGTCTTTAGGAAGAATACTGCCCAGAATTGGGGTATCAGAGTAATTAAGATCAACTGGAGTGGAGGAGGACTTTAATAAGTGCCACTTCACTGTGCAGGGTGTGACTGGTGGGGACAGGGTAGTGGGACAGGTTTCTAATTACAGGGGTTCACAGCTGAGTTGGAGGAGGACACATCCTGCCGTCCACAAACAGGGTAGAAGTGTATGTGCCTGTGTCCTGTGCTGATGACACTGTTAACTCACATGGAACAGACATTCAAAAGTAAATTTGTTAATTGTGCGATACACAGAAAAAACAATATATGGTGGAAAGGGAGAGATATAGGGTAGAAGATCAGGGAGCGGGAGAACAGCCACTTCATTTGTTATATTTATGTTCTGTTTTTGTTCCTGAAGCTAATTTAAATAGGCCTCTTATCTTAGTCTGAGGTTCTAGTACACTAAAAGGCTTGCTCATCTTGTCTGCCTTTTTGTGTGAAATATTAACCTCGTGAGATTCAAATATGTCTGTGCAGTGCAGCCATTCTTTTATGTCCTAATGGATTATTTTAGCCACTGCTAGGTAAATAATTAGCTTGGCTAGTACTAAAAAGACTTTATTTTGACTGATTTTCACTAGTAGTGTATATATTAATACGACTGTATGCTGAGGTGGCTCACTGGCAGAACTGGGACCAGAATCTTGGTCTTGTGCTTTAGTTCAGTGGTCTTAGACTAAGCTACTTTGAGTCACGCCATTTTATGGTGGGAACAAAAGATATGGCATAATCTTTGTATAGCGTACATGCATGGGGAGTATTACTAGGGTTTGACTTTAATTCCTCGAAGTTTCCTTTACAGAACAGGCTGGACAATGGCCCAGAACAAACTATTCAACAAGATCCTCAAAGCACTGCAGTCTGACCGGCTTGCTCGCTTGGCCAATGAAGGGGTGAGACTCCCAAAGCTGCCCACAGTACACATATGTGTGCCCCCCGACCCTCAATTACTGACAAGATGGACCTCGTGTTTTATCGTTCCATGTATGTCTTTCAGGCTTGCAATGAGCCAGTGCTACGTCGAGTTGCTGTGGACAAGTGTGCGAGGAGAGTGCGGCAGGCCCTGGCAAGTGTGAGTTGGGACACCAAGCTCATCCAGTGGCTACACACCACCTTGGTGGAGACCTTGAGTCTGCCCATGCTGGCGGCCTACCTGGATGCTTTGCAGACACTGAAAGGGAAGGTAAGGCTATGATTGGTGTCTGCCTTGTGATGGGGTAGCCAGCCTCTGCTGTGGGTTCAGGAAGTGGGGCTTGGCAAGGTCATTGCTTGGTCAGGAGTGTATGACTGAATCTGCCAAGTTTGCTATTAAAATAGGAGACATAGTATCATTTCACATTTTCGTCTGATGTAAATGTCTTCAGCCTCTGGCTCCAGGATGGGGTGTGGGCTTGAAAACCAGAGTATACATGTAGCTTCTACAGCCCTGCAGCTTGTGGTTTGAGTCATTTCTGAGGTGAGCTGAGAAAGAAATTGAATTATCAGGGAGAAGATGAAAGGTTTACCAGGCTGCAGTGTTGAGAAGTGACCAGAAGCAGATCTGTGAGCTCAGAGTTCAGGGGTGGGGGATGGGGAGGTATGCATCTGTGCCTCAGTCTCTCCTCATCGTGCAGTGAGCCTTCAATAGCAACACTTTGACTTTAATAATTCTCTAAAAAGTGTATCTACATTTTTCTGCTTCCTCACTGAGACAGTTTAGTACAAAGTTAATCTGCTTTTGGGGTTTCTTTTACATTATATTTTACTGTGTATGCTATTACAGTTGTCCCAATTTTTCTCGTTTTGTCACCTTCTACCCAGGACCAGCCCAGTCCCTTAGGCAATCCCCACACCGTTGCCCAAGTCCTTGGATAATGCATATAAGTTCTTTGGCTACTCTATTCCCTATCTTGTACTTTAATCACCATAACTATTCGGTAGCTACTAATTTGTACTTCTTAATCCCTTCACCTTTTTGCACATCTTCCCGACCCCCATCTAGTCTGGCAACCATCAATACGTTCCCTGTAGCTATGATTCTGTTTTTGTTCTGCTTGTTTGTTTTGTTTTTTAGATACAATTTTTGATAGATATGTATTAATTGCTATTTTAGTGTTCATAGTTTCGATCTTCTTAAAGAAGACCCTTTAACATTTCATATAATACTGGTTTGGTGATGATGAACTCCTTTATCTTTTTCTTGTCTGAGAAGCTCTTTATCTTCTTTTCAATTCTAAATGACAGCTTTGTAAGCAGAGCAGTCTTGACTGTAGGTCCCTGCTTTTCATCACTTTGAATATTTCTTGCCAATCACTTGTGGCCTGCAAAGTTTCTTTTGAGAAATCACTTGACGTTCTGATGGGAGCTCTCCTGTAGGTAACTAACTGCTTTTCTCTTGCTGTTTTTAAGATTCTCTCTTTGTCTTTAACCTTTGGCATTTTAATGATGATTTGCCTTGGTGTGGGCCTCTTTAGGTTCATCTTGTTTGGGACTCAGTGTTTACTAGACTTGTATGTCTATTTCCTTCACCAAGTTAGGGAAGTTTTCTGTCATTTTTTCATATAAGTTTCCACTTTCTTGCTCCATCTCTTCTCTTTGCAGCATGCCCATGATGTGAATGTTGATACTTTTGAAGTTATCCCAGAGGCTCCTTACATTATCCTCATGTTTTTGGATTCTTTTTTCTTTTTGCTGTTCGGATTGGTTGTTTTTTGCTTCCTTATATTCCAAATTGCTAATTTGATTCTCAGCTTCATCCACTCTACTGTTAATTCCCTATAAATTGTTCTTTATTTCAGTTAGTGTATCTTTCATTTCTGATGGGATTTTTTTTTATGCTATTGAGGTTCTCATTAGGTTCCTTGAGCACCCTTGTAACCACTGTTTTGAACTCTGCATCTAGTAGATTGCTTGTCTCCATTTTGTTTAGTTCTTCTGGAGTTTTGTTCTTTTCTTTCATATGGACCATGTTTCTTTGTCTCCTCATTTTGGCAGCCTCCCTGTGTTTGTTTCTATGTATTAGGTAGAACTGCCGCATCTCCCAGGCTTGGTAGCATGGCCTAATGTAGTAGGTGTCCTGTAGAGGCCAGTGGCACAGCCTCCCCTATTACCCAAGCTGGATACTCAAATTGTACCTACCATGTGTATACCCTCCTGTTGTAGTTGAGCCTTGATTGCTATTGGCACATCCAAGGTCAGCCACTGCCTGTGCTCTCTCTGGTGTTATACAGCATAAACTACAAACCTATCTGCGGATAACTATTACTTATGCTGGATTTGGAGGTGCCCAGACAAAGCCAAGCTGTGAACCAAGGCTGGCTGCTGCTAGTGCTGGGTCTGGGGCAGCTTATCAAGAGGTACAGGGCTCACTGAAGCCGGATGCTGCTTGTTTGAGAGAATTTAGGAAAATCTGAAGCGTGGGTCAAGATAAGCCATTGGTATGGAAAAGCTACTGGAAACGGTTTGGGTGAGCCTGGAAGCTGGGTGGCAGGGCCTCAGGGAATCATTGGGGTGGAGCAGTGTGAGCCAGATTGATGGAATCTTAGATGTGGCATCTGCCTGCCAGCTCTTTGGTTCTGCAGGGGATGGCTCAGAAAAGGAACAATGGCTTCTGTCACCACTTCTGCCTGGGAGAAAGCTACCTCTCAGCTCTTGCCCTGATGCTGCACAGTTCAGTTCCTCCCGGTATGCCTCTTATGCCTTTCAATGTGCTGCCCCCACACCAGACCTCAGAGGGAGTGAGTCTAAGTAAACCTGTGCATGGGCCCTCTGAGAGGAACTGCTTGAGAGTCCAGCAGTTTCTGTCTTCCACAGCCTCAATCCTTGCTAGTTTATTAAAGCCAGAAGTTGTGGGGACTCCCCATACTGGGATCCCTTACTCCTGAGATCTCCCTCCTGATTTTTATCTGCCATACATGGGTGGGACCAGCCCCTATCACATCTCCAGTCTGTGTGGTTTCTTTTTAAATTTTGTAGTGGTAGGACTTCTGCTCAGCTCGATTTCTGATGGTTCTGAATGATGGTGGTTCTATAGTTTAGATGTAATTTTGATGTGGTTGTGTGGGGAGGCAATCTGTGTTTACCTACACCACCATCTTGACTGGAAATCTCCCCCTAAACTGTTTTCCCCCTATGGTTCCAGTTTATTTTAATTTATTTGAATTCAGTTACTGCCCTGGGCTGTGTTCAGTGTGATACAGTAGAGTCCTGGGGGCATACTGCCTGGCTCGTCTCATTGTGATCACTAATGAGCTGTATCATCTCAGATTAGTATGTCAGTTTCCTCATCTGTAATACATAGCTAGTAATAATACCTATGTAGGGTTTTTGTGAAAATTAAATTAGTTAATCCAGATAGAATGCTTGGCACAAAATTTGGCCAAGTAAACCCACAGTGACTGTTAACAATTATATAAGTTCGTAGGTTCTTGAAATTTTTAGAGTGTTTTGCTCTAATACAAACATCCTTAGACAATTTGGATTAATTCAGTTCTTGACTTTATTTTTTCCTTAAGTTTTTCTTTCTTCTTTGTGGGAAGGTGGCCTATGTTTTTGCTACAATTAGCCTGGCCAATGGCTTCCCCCAGCCATACCCCCAAACTTTCAGACTCATTGTTTCCTACCTGTTTTTTAGTTGAAGGATGCCGAGTTTGTTTGAAAGCAAAACAGACTGGTTTAGTGCAGAAATAAAATTCAGGACTAGATATAGTAATGATATTCATGGTAGGAAATTTGATATTAATTTATTTACTCAACAAATAATTTGTGCCTAGAATGTACCAGGCACTGAGGCGAACAAAACAGAATGTCCCCCGATAGAACCTATTTTCCAGTGCAGAAAGAGACCAATGAAAAGATAGCCCCAGATTACACCTTTGTTGCTGCTATGCAGCAGAATCCTGAGCCCAGGAGGTGCATGGTGGGTGGTATGGAGTGAAGATAGACTCAGAAAAGAGTGGCAGCCTGAGAGTATTTTAAATGTCTGCCGCACTCTACCCATGATAAAAGTATAACACTGGTGCATGTGCTCTGTAGATGAGTGCTGGCGGTGCCCAGAGGCCCACTTCTCTGATCACTCTGCTTTATTCTACGTGGCTAGCATGACTGCAGGGTAATTCCTTAAAAGGAAGTTTGCGTTGCTTCCTTATTTACCAAGTCACTGTCTGGAAATTCCCAAGTGAATGGGGTAGTGTCCAGGTTTTGTGAGTGTGACAGACTTTTGGGGCAGACTCCACAGGTGTACACAGTTGCTGCTGCCAGGTCATAGCACAGGTTAGTGGGAATGGCTGAGGACATGGTAGTGCATCAGCCCTCAAGGGCCCCATACTGAGCTGCTGTCCAATCCAACTTGTGCTCTCAGCAGTGGTTTCACCAGACTCTTATAATATTTTCTCGTAACTGTCAGAGTCACAAAAAATACTTTGGTTGTTCCCCAGACTTTCCCGTTACTTGCTGAAGGAAAATGTAGGTGGATGATATGCTCTTAGCCCAGCTACTTTCACCATTAGATCCCTTATGAAGGCAGCAGAGAAGGTATAGACCCAGCTTCTGAATTATCTGTTGAGAGAGATGCAATGCTGGAATGACTGGGGAGCTTGGCCAGCCCAGCTCCCAGCAGAGAAGTTGGTCATTAATTAGTCATTTCTAAGCATTCTATTTTGACAGAAAATGAGTTTCAAGGCTTCGTTGTTTCAAGGGTGTATTTTACTGTCAAGTTAAAGCTTTTAAAGTCTAATGAGATCAGATCTTCTGCCTCAAGGTGTTAAGTGGCTTAGAGTTATAAATTACAAAGAAATGGCCAGTTTGGGGTGAAGATCCTTTTTAGTTTCTCCCTAGCCTTTGTTACTAGCCCTGCATCCTTCTCCTTCCTTACTAGAATCTTCAACTTCAAGACATCTGTGCCTAGATAAGCCTTTCACATTCTTTTTTCTTGTTCCTGTTAACTATTTTTTTTTTATTTTTAAAAATTATGACTTACAATATCATATTAGTTTCAGGTGTACAATATAGTAATTAGACATTTATATACTTTTTGAAGTGGTCACCCTGAGAAGTCTAGTACTACCCATCTGACACCATACATAGTCATTATGATATTATTGACTCTATTTCCTATGCTGTACTTTACATCCTGTTACTGTTTTTATAACTGTCAGTGTGTACTTTTTAATCTCTTCCCCTTTTTCGTCTATCCCCAATCCTCCCATCTGAGAGCCATCAATTTGTTCTCTGTATCTATGAGTTTGTTTCCGGTTTGTTTGTTCATTTTTTGTGTTTTTTAGATTCCATGTATAAGTGAAATCATATGGTATTTATCTTTCTCTGACTGACTTTTTTCACTTACCACAATACCTTCTAGGTCCATCCATGTTTTGCAAATGGCTGAATTTCATTCTTTCTATGGCTGAGTAATATTCCATTGTATATATGCACCACTTCTTGTTTATCCACTTGTTTATCAGTAGACACTTAGGTTGCTTCCCTATCTTGGCTATTTTAAATAATGCTGCAGTGAACATGGGGTGGGGTGCATATATCTTTTTGAGTTTGTGTTTTGGATTTCTTTGGATAAATTCCCAAAAGTGGAATTGCTGGATCATGTGGTAGTTCTGTTTAATTTTTTGAGGAACTTACATACTGTTTTCCACAGTCACCGCACCAGTTTACAATTCCATCAACAGTGCCCAAGGGTTCCCCTTTTTCCACATCCTCAAGATCACTATTAACATTTTGACATACTAACATCTACTCTCCTGAGTAGAGATAATTTTTACATTTTCTGCTTTATCTTTAACATTTTTGCAAAATTATTTCCTTGTGTTACTACAAATTTTTAAAAACATTTAAAACTAACCCTTAATATTGAATTATGTAGATAATTTGCTTAACCATTCTCTTATATATGTGTCTAAGTTGTTTCTGCTTTATGATTGTTACTGAGAGTGAATTGTCTTTTGTTTAACCCCAGTTCCGTGTGCATATGTGAGTGTGCATGCATGAGTGCTTCACACACGTGCGTAACTCTGATAAAATTTTTAGGAAAGGTTCTTAAGGGATAGGAATAAATTTAAGTTTTTTGATACACATCACCAGGTGTCTTTCCAAAGGATCGTACCCATTTACCTTTAATGGTGGGAGGCATACTTTTTAGCCGTCTACTTTGTATTTTTATTCCTGAGTGAAGTTCAAGAGCCATAGTTGAAGTCTGTCTGGCTCATAGTGAGGCTCTGTGGCCCACCTGATTGCTACTTGTGGGCAGGTCTCCTGAGCCACACTGGAAGCACCTTTGTTCTTCCTTCTAGATCCCTACCTTGATTGACCGGATGCTTGTGTCATCCAACACGAAGACCGGAGCTGCAGGAGCTGAGGCCTTGTCCCTCCTGCTGAAGAGGCCCTGGGACCCTGCTGTGGGAGTGCTTTCTCATAACAAACCAGTAAGTTGGGTGGCTCAGGACTTAGCTGTGGCCCGTGGAATTTTTAGAATCTGGTCTTAGAAGTTTGGCAAGAGGATAGTAAGTAGCTGGTTTAACTTTTTTAATTGATAATTGGTTGTATATAGTGCTTAACATAATTTCATAGGCAAGTCAGCATTGGTTGGGATAAAAAGGTATGGGGACACTTCGGATTTTGTAGAGAAACACCTCTTACTCCCTGGTTCTTTGGTGGCATTCTTTTTCCACAGAGCAAACTCCCTGGCTCTCCGCTCATTCTCATCGCCTCCTCCGGGCCCTCCAACTCTGCATTTCCCACCTCTCGCCGCCACCGCTTCTGGCAGTCTCAGCTATCCTGCTTAGGCAAGGTATGTATGGGGATAAGAGGAATTCTGTCATGGGTAGGAATATAGACAGAATGCAGCAGGGGGTCAAAGCGAATGAACTTAAATGTGGAGCTTCCCCAGCTCTGTTTTCATTTTGAATTCAAATAGTGCTCGTCCAGTGTGTTGGAATCTATATGTGAGAGAAAACTTGAAACTTACCTCTGCTGGCATGGCTGCCACTTCCTTCCTTTAGGTCATCCCTGTAGCTACCCATCTGCTAAACAATGGAAGTGGGGTAGGAGTTCTGCAGTGTCTTGAGCATATGATTGGGGCAGTGAGAAGCAAAGTGCTGGAGGTGAGACTGCCCTTACTTGAGTTCACTAGGATACAAACAGCCTTCTGGGCTCTTTCTGTACCCATCTTTAGCCTGCTGTCTAACTGTCATCTTTCTCTTTCCTCAAAGATTCACAGCCATTTCCCCCACAAACCCATTATCTTGATTGGCTGGAATACAGGAGCTCTTGTGGCTTGTCATGTAAGTAATACCCACCTTACTTGGAGGTTATCCTGGGATAGGATATTGCTGCTGCTAATAGTATCATTGTGGCCCTCTTTTATGTTTCAAGCACAGTGTTAGATGCTGGACTTATATAATTATATTTTATACTGTAAAATACAAACTTTATTTTAAAAATTCATCATGGAAAATTTTGAATAGAAACTGAAAGGGTCCTCACTCAGCTTTACCAGTGATCAACTCACAGCTAGGCTTTCTTTCATGTTATCCCTGCCCATTTTCTCTCTCTGCTGATATTTTGAAGAAAATCCCAAATATCATTTCATTCATGTATATTTCAGCATGTATCTATGAAAAAAATTCCTTTCTTTCCCTCCAAACATAAATAATATTCTCCCACCTAAAGCAAAACAAAACAATTCTTATAGGCAACATTTTTTAAAAGTTATTTTTAAAGATTTTATTTATTTTTAGAGAGCGGGGAAGGGAGAGAGAAAGAGAGGGAGAGAAAAGAGAAACATCATTGTGTAGTTGCCTCTAGAGTGCCCCCTAATGGGGAACCTGGCCTGCAACCCAGGCATGTGCCCTGACTGGGAACTGAACCAGTGACCCTTTGGTTTGTAGGCTAGCACTACTTTGGTCAGTAGGCCAACTACTGAGCCACACCAGCCAGGGCAGCAAAAATTTTAATAACTCTGGAATTTGCTGTTGTGTTCATGTTTTATCCCTTTCCGGGACATCAATAAACCTTTTTATTATTTTACATACTGTTTGTGTGAATATTAGTTTGCATAAGTGTACCTGACCTGTCCAGAGCCCCCATTCTCAAGTGGATCAAATAAGTAAAGTCTGTGCTGCCTCCTGTGGTCTAGTCAAATATGACATCTCGGGCCATGAGAGGAAAAGATTATCTCGTTGCCCTGGTTCTAGGACAGCGAATTCTCTAAGAAATTTGGGGTGTCTGGGAGCTACCCAGTAAGTTTAGGATGGGGAGATTTTCTTCATTTGTGGGAGAAGAGCATTTGTATTATCCTGATATTTGCTGTAAGTGGCGTGGGGGTGGGGAGTGAGTAGGAGACCTCTAGTCTAGGGAATTGACAGGATGGGAATATTAAATCTCCCATCCTGTGGTTCAGCCTCTGCTAGGGTCCTCTCAGGGCCCTGGTTTTCCAGGTGGTGGCTGCTTGTGGAAAGCATATCTGTGTTCTACACTCTTACTGCTGCCACCATGGCTAGGATTCCTGGGGGGTAGATGGGGTTGGCTGGTAGATCTGGGCCAGCCATGCATTCTGGGTAGGAGGGCAGTTGATGTTGAGACAAACCATTCCATTTTTTCTAGGTGTCAGTGATGGAGTATGTCACTGCAGTTGTCTGCCTTGGGTTCCCTCTGTTTACTGTGGACGGCCCCAGAGGGGTAAGTATGGGGTGCCACTGATTGCTGGGCAGGTGAGAGTAGGGAGTGCGTGCCTTACCCAAGTTGGTGTGCAGTGACTGTGCGGGCCCAGCCAACCCCCTGAGCGGACTGGCCAGGGCACAGTACTCAGTGAATATGAACTAGCTGATTGTAAACCCTGTACCTGTTTTAGGATGTAGATGATCCCCTCTTGGATATGAAGACTCCAGTCCTCTTTGTTATTGGTCAGAATTCCCTGCAATGTCACCCCGAAACCATGGAGGACTTCCGGGAGAAGATTCGGGCTGAAAACAGTTTGGTGGTGGTTGGGGGAGCTGACGATAATCTCAGGTGGGTAGGCCTGTTCCTGTGTGATGAGGAGGCAGCTAGTTATAGGCTGATCTGGTTCAGACAGAATCTGAAAAGGGGCATTAAAAACATATTTTTTGCTTTTAACTAATTCAGATTTATAGAATGTTGCAAAAACAGTACAAAAAATTCCCATATTCCCTTCACCTGGATTTCCCAAATATTAACATTTTAAATAATCAACATATAATTATCAAAGTCAGGAAATTAATGTTGATATGATCCTATTATCTAATCTACAGACTCAGATTTCATCAGTGTCTCTGGTTCAGGATCCAGTCCAGGATCACATGTTGCTATTGGTGCCGTGCCTTCTCTATCTTGCTTAATTTGATATTGCTCAGTCCATCACTGTCTTTCATCACTTTGACACATTATTTTGTCTACTGTCCCTCAATTTAGGTTGTTGACATGTTTTTTTTTATTAGGTCGAAGATATGTATTTTGGCAGTAATGAATGCCACAGAGGCGAGGTGCTGTCACTGCACCCCTTTAGAGGATACATGATGTTGACCTGTCTTGTCACTGGTGATGTTGACCTTGATCACAGGTTAGGGTGGCATCTGCCAGGTTTTTCCACCATAAAGTTACTAGTTTCCCTTTGTAGTTAGTAGTTATCTCGTGGGGAGGAGACCTTTTGAGACCCTGTAAATACAGTCTCTGTCATCATGGTTTCACTGGGGTAGGCATTTCTTTAGATTTTGTTCCTTACAAATGGATGAATATGAATACATCTTATTTGTACTAAACACCTTGTATATGTTTTGGAGTATAAACAGCCAGAGTTTGAGAGGGTTTTATAAAGGCAGCATTAGTTATTGAGACAGCCTCTCCTCTGTTACAAGACTGGTTACCTGTAGGGCCGTTAGTTACATTTCTGTGAAATGTACTGAGAAAGAGGTTGTGTTATTTATGGGGCCTTCTTTTTTTAATATGTTCATTTTTAGAGATTCAGTCATTTGTGTGCTTATTTAACTAGAGAGCTTGAAGTGGGTGCTTGCTGACATTTGCCTTATTGTTTTCTTATCCAGAGACGTTTGAGAGAATTCCTTCTAGTCTTGGTTATTCGACAACTTCTTGGGGTTTGGGCCTGTGTTGGGGGACTTGTGAGATCTTTAGCCTGTGAAGCCACAGGTATAGGACTTTTGGAATGTGCAGTTCCAGCACTTCCCATGTGTTCTTTTGTACGATCATCCAGCTCTACAAGTGAGGCATTATGGTTCCCTGTTTTGCAGATGTGGAGCTGAGGTTCAGAGAGGTTGCAATGCCTGCCTGAGGGCTAACATAGTCTTCCTTCCCGGGCCTAGCAAGTAACCTGCAGAAGAGAAATTCATTCTTATCTCCATTTGATGTCATGGAATGTTTAGAAGATTTCCTCCTCTTTGTCTTTTAGAATAAGCAAAGCAAAGAAGAAATCGGAAGGGCTGACTCAGAGCATGGTGGACAGGTGCATTCAGGTACGCGGTTGTTTTGTGTGTTTTTGCTCAGCTAGGCTTCCTTTCTGCAGCCTTTTAGGCTTAGGCTTATCGGCAGTAGCCTCTTTGTCTTAAAGGGTGAAGAGTTATACCCTGGGGCCTCTGGTTGGTAACCCTTTATCATAAGCAAAGAAAAAGAGAAAAGAAAGGGAGAAAAGGGGGAAAGGAGAGTAGTCAGCTAAGACGTAGAAAGCTTTGAGGTGAATGGGTTCACTGGGGGAATGGTGGCACAGGACCACCCCAGGGTGCCACCTCACAAAGGTTCCTACTGGTCTCTGGTGCCAGGTTTTGTGCACATTGGAGGGCCCGGCACCTCTGACGCCAGAGCCAAGGTACTCAGTCTTAGTTGGAAGTGTTGGCAAAATCTGTATTCTCTAGCCAAGGACTCAGGCATCGGCCCCTCTTTACACCAGGATGAGATTGTGGACTTTCTAACTGGCGTGCTCACTCGTGCTGAGGGGCATGTGGGCACCGAGCCTCGGGACCAGGATGCTGAGAAGAAGAAGAAGCCTCGGGATATGACCCGCAGAGACCTGGCCTTTGAGGTCCCCGAGAGGGGCAGTCGACCCGCCTCGCCAGCTGCCAGGCTACCTGCGTCCCCTTCGGGCTCTGAGGTAATGTGGGCAGGGAAGGGGCACTTTTGCTGGGGAATGAGGACCATAGAGCTGGTGTTTTGGCTTCTTGGGGACTCCTGTATGTTGGGCCAGTGCTGTAGGCCTTTGAATTCCCACAGGGAGAATTCCTGACCAGGGAATTCTAGGGGACATGCTGATCGGTGGTCAAACCCAGACAACATTGGCTCAGCTCTTGTCCTCCTCACCCTGCTCAGGATCTGTCCAGTGTGTCCAGCAGCCCTACATCCAGTCCTAAGACCAAAGTGACCACCGTTGCCTCTGTCCAGAAGTCCAGTCAGACCGGGAGCTCTCAGCTGCTGAAGAGACATGTGCAGCGGACAGAAGCTGTGCTAACCCACAAACAAGCTCAAGGTACAGGTGCCTGGCTCAGTGGCCTCTCTTGGGATTCGTCCTCTGCAGTTGACATCATGTGGCAGTTGGAAAGTACTGGCATTTGCAGCTTTTTTCAGGGGCATATGAGAGGCACCTTTCCCACACTTCTGTCCAGGCAAAATTAGGTTGAGATGAATACCAAGGGCTGTTTTCAGGGTAGACTATCATATGAGGTCTGTGTGTAAGGGGGCTGTAGCATCCCACTTGTTACAGCTTTGTCTTGGTGGTCTGGGCATTTGGGCTCTCTGAGCTGACTGTATGTATACTGGCCTCAAATATTTTTCTAACTCACAACTGGGGATGTTACAGCTTCTGTTTCAGGCCTGCCCAGCCACTCCTGCAGTCAGGGAGCTCTCCAGGTCACGTGGGAGGGGTGACTGGCTTATCTGTCTGATTCTAGGGCAACTTAACCAGCATCATGCCTCTACTTTTTTTGCTCTTAAGAGTTAAAATTTCCACCCTGGGACTTTTGGCAAGGTTTATTGTGGTCTCTGCAGATAGGTTTTAGATTAGGCTGGGAAATATATTGGTATGATTGAAATTAAAGTTTGAAGGTCAGTGATTGCTATGTAAGAACCTCCAGCAAAGGGAGAATTTGGTGGGTAGGGAGAGGAGAAACATTGGCTACCTCTGCCCCCAACTTTGATTCAGTTGGGCAGCCTCAAGACGAAGTCTCTTGGGCACTGATGTTTGATGATGTGTCCAGGAGCATGTATCCTGAGGTTCAGGGAAGAGGCAGCAGGCAGAGCTGGCTGTTGAGTAGAAAAGGGTGGAGGTGACAGGAGGCTGACCGATTTATTTCCTCTGGGTTTCCTTTAGTGGAGCCAAAGGGTAAAAGTGGAAAGGTGAAGGCAAAAAAGAGGCCAGGCCCTCAAGGTCCATGTGGATGCCTTGTGACCTGGGCTTTCTTAAGTGGTGGCCAGAGCCAAGTTCTGGGTGGGAGGTGTCCCCTTAGGCTTTTGATGAAGAGAGAGCCATCTGTGTGCAGTGTCTCTAGAGGAGATGATTACTCGAGAGTCTAAGGAGTCCTGGAAGGCTGATTGGTGAGTTGGTTTGAAAAGGGACCCAGAGAATCATAGGGGAGCAGCAGCCAGAGCCCCTGGCTTTGCCCGAGCTCATAGGCAAAGGGGACGATGATAGCTAACATTTATGGAACTCTTACTACGTGCTAGGGTCTCTTCCTGGTGCTTGACTTGCTGTGGCTAAGTGAATCTTGGTAGTGGCTCAATGAGGCAGGTGCATCTATATTTTCAATTTATAGATGATTCCCTGGGGCTGCTGAAAGCAAAGTCAATTCAGTAATTCCAGAAATAGCCCCTGTTGACAATTTTCTAGAACATTTTCATATCTTTTTCTTACTCCCTTTGTCTCCTTTCTCTGGCTGGCTATGATTCTATAATTCTTTCTGATTCATTCCAGCACAGTTTGCTGCTTTTCTGAAACAGAATATGCTGGTGAGGAAAGCTCTTCCTCCCGGCACCTCCTCCTGTCTCTTTGGTGAGTATTGCTCTCTGCTGCTTCCCTACCCCGGCCTCTCATTTGTCCTTGTTTGGTTCCTCCTGTTCTTTCGCCTCTGCCTTTTTCTATATTTTGATTCTTTTTGTTTTTCTGACTCATTTTGTTTATTCCATTGTCTTTGCTTTTTCTCTGTTCTATCTGTTTGCCTCTCATGGTGTTTTTCTCTCTTTGCCTCTTCTGTGTGTGCTTCTTGGCTTTGCTTCTCCGTGTGTGCCTGTGGCCATCGCCTGTGCACCTGAGTTTCCTTGGTGTTTTTCTCCTTGCCTCTGGTTTCCCCCCTCCTTCCCGGCCACTGCAGCCACTTACCAGCATAAAACTGTTAACTCTTTTCTCTTTTATTACCTCTTTCTAATTCTGATTTTAGTCGATGCCTCTATGCCCTAAGCAAGTCTTCCAACTAATTATGCCCTCAGTGTGGTCTAGAGTAGCTCCCTGTGGCCCATGCCAGCTGCCCCTACTCTCATGTGACTGCTGCCTTCTGCCCACCCCACCCCTGATTGCCTATGGTAACAAGAAGGACTGGGGCCTGAGAGCTTCTGGGTTTAAAAAGAAGGGGATTTATGAGGAAGCCTGAATGATAACAAGGCTTGGCCTTGTACAGGATGAGTCCGTTTAGTTCAGCAGAGGGTAAAGCCTATGTGTGAACAGGCAGCCTTTCTCTGCATTTAGTACAAGGACCTGGGGACTAGGTTGTGACATGTGCCACTGTTGCCCTGTTACTTTGGGGCAGGAGCTGTAAAGGTACCTTGGCTGAGGCATCCCTTGCCTAGGAGCTCCTAAAGCTAGCCTAAAGTCCTGGTGGCAGTCCTTCTCATTGCATATGTGTGGCAAGCAGACCCTCAACCCTGGGCTCCTAGGGCAAGGGAGACTCAGAGCCCTGTGAAAATCTCCCATGTAGGGAAGATTGCACAGCCTGCTCCTCCATTGCTTTGTCCTAGAATGTTTCCTCCCTCCAGCTATGTTATGTGGGGAAGGGCTTGAACAGGAAAATGATCACATCGTTTGAGTCGGGGGAGCGCTGTTGAGATCCACTATGGTGAGGCCTCTGTTTTTGTTGGCCTATGCTAGACTGGGTTTGGGTGTCTTGGTGTTTTTGTTCCCACAACTCAGAACGACCTTCTTCCTGATTCCAGCATAGAATGAGGGATGGGTTTGGTGCCATTCTCTGAGAGGGGAGAGGTGGAGTTCTACCACAGGTGGGGCTGAACGAGGTGGCACTGACCCAGTGACTATCATTTTTGAAGTGTGACTCCATGAGTGGCTGGTACTCCTGTGTGTCCCCACACACAGCCATACTTGCACTGGTCCCAAGTCTCATTATCTGTTGGGACTGTGGAGGACCTTACCCCAGCTCTATCTCTTAGTTCCCATTTCATCAGAACAAACAGAGGAAGCAGAGAAAGAAGATGTTAGAGTCCAGCTGAAGCGGCACCATCCCTCCAGTCCTCTGTGTGGCAGTAAGACCTCCAAGCGACCCAAGATCAAGGTGTCCCTTATCTCCCAAGGGGACCCAGCCGGAGGGTCTTGTACTGCTTCTCAAGGAGGAGCCCCAGAAGGTGAGTTTCCCTTGACCTGTTTTAATATACACTGCCTGAGCTCTCCCAGAGCATATAGCACTGCCCTCTTAAGGCTGTTTGCTGGGGGCTCCGCCTTTCCTTTAGTGCAAGAGGTGCCTAAAACAGAGGGCTCGAGGTGGCCTGTGGGGAAGATGGGCAGTGACCTGATCTGAATCAGGATCAGGGAGGCAGGATGGAAATCAAAGCTCTGGGGTCATTCAATGCATCATATATTTGGGGTTTTATTGTTTGTTTCAATTAAAGATAAAATATTCTAGAAAGTTTAGAAAGTAGAAGGAAAACAATAACTCTAGCTCTTCTTAGTCTCATGTAGTTATTCTTCATTTTTCCTCTTTGATCTTTGTCCATACTACTTTGCAGTTAGCCTGGCTGTGGGGTCTGAAAGGGATGCCCAACAGGACTAGCTGGCAGCCTTGGGGTTTTGTTTTGCAGCCATGGGAGGGAAGCCCATCACGATGACACTGGGGCAGGCGTCAGCAGGGGCAAAGGAGCTCACAGGGCTTCTCACCACAACCAAGTGAGTCCATTTCTTGGTCTGTCTGGCTGTTTTCCCTTGTCTCTCTTTGCCTTTTTTCCTGGTTCACTTTAATGCTTTGGGGAGATGATAGAATCTGGATTCTGTCAGTTTGGGGAATGTGACTTCTTTTTGGGTCGGACCTTTATTTTCCTTTTGGACCAACTCAGAGTTTAGTTCATTTTTACCTAAAGTTTGCAAAGCATCCCATAGCTCTTGCTTCAAGGTTTGAAGTCTTTACTTCTAGGCATGACTTCTAGAAGGACTAGAGACTGAATTAAGAAGGTGGCATAAAGAAACCAAAGGTTCTGGCCGTATGTCCATTGCTGAAACCTTGCTGGGCCCTGTTCTGGCCCCTCCCTGTGTTGCCAGGTCTGCTGCCCTCCAACCTTCAGATAATGGAGCTCCTGTCTTTGTGTCTAGGTCCAGTGCTTCTGAAGGGGGTGTGTCAGCCAGCCCAGCCTCCGCCATCGTCTCCAGCAGCAACGCACCCAGTCCCTTGCACACACTCCAGAGCCGCCTAGTGGCCACCTCCCCTAGCAGCTCCCTCCCAGGTATCTGGGGGCCCAGCATCCTGGCCCCTCAGCAGAATCTGGGAAGCCGCTGTTGGGTGGTCGTGGGAAAGCAGCCTGGAGCTGAATTTGGAGGACACTCCTTGGGGTCTTGGGCTTGTCAGGGAAGCTGGAGTTAGCTTCAAGGAGCATGAAATTCTTGGCCTTAATATGTCCAGTGAGTAAATAACCCAGTCTGTGGGTAGTGTATCATGTACTCTAAGGAGGAGAAATCACTGATGGGAGATGTAGGTATTGTGTTTCATTTCGGTGTTTATAAACACATCTGATTGAGTAAAACTGGAAATGGTACTATACTGGACATTAGAAAACGAAACATTTCTGCCTATGCATGTCTCCTCATCTTCTCCACCCATACCCGACACTTGAAAGGCTAGTTGCCTGAGCCCAGCAGAGCCAAGGCACATGCCCTTCTCCTTCAAGAGGACCTTTCTCTTTGCTTTGAGGCTCCTGGGCTATGTGCAAAGTGAGGTGTACATCAGGTACTTGGAATTCTCTTGGCTTAAAAAGTTCTTCCTCTACCCTGGAAAGAAGTAAGGGAATTTAGAGTTCTGAAAAGGGGGATTGAAGCTCTTTTTGGTTTTCCTAAAGTTTTAGGAATGTAGGGTGGGTGGTTTGCAGCAGGTTGGGTTGTGCAGAAAGACTGAAGGCTGTGGGTCTGCGTAGGTGGGTGATCAGCAGGTGTGCTGGAAAGAAGCCCTGGCTGGCCTCCGTCCACTAGGAGCGCTGGGAATGTCTGAGGGCAAGCGCACAGGCATTTACCTGGTTGTTGAGGTTGGATGGGCATGACTGCTCTTGGATAAGTGGTTGAGTTTGTGCTGATGTCTGTCACATCACCTCCTAGGGGCCACGTCAGCCAGCAGCCTCCTCCAAGGCCTCAGCTTCAGCTTGCAGGATATCAGCAGCAAGACCTCTGGTCTCCCGGCAAATCCCTCCCCAGGACCATCCCCACAGGTGCATATCTGCCCTCTTCTGGACCAGGCAGGTGTGGGGAAGAGACCTCTTCAGCTTGGTTGGTTTTTGTAGGGAGTCTGGAATCTGGGTCAAGGACAGACAGCCTCTGACTTCCCAGCGGGGAGCTACCAAAGGTTAAGGCTCCATCACTTACTGCTGTGTGACACTGAATAAGTTTCTTGACCTCTCTGTATCTTTATTTCCTTGTCTATAAAATGAGGATAATAGTCCCTCCCTTGTAGAGTTGTTTTGAGGACACAGTAAGATAATATGTGGAAAGTGCCTGGCAAAGTACCTTGCATGTGGTGGGCACTCAATACATGGCAGCTCTTAATAACATGCTGTGGGCCCTCCACACTTGAATGTGGCTGTTGGGCAACACCTTCTGATCACCTGGGCTTGTATGTCCCACAGGCCACCAGTGTCAAGTTGCCCACCCCCATACAGAGTCTGGGTGCCATCACCACGGGCACCAGCACCATTGTCCGTACCATTCCTGTGGCCACCACACTCTCCTCCTTGGGTGCCACTCCTGGTGGGAAGCCCACAGCCATCCACCAGCTGCTGACCAATGGGGGCCTCGCCAAGCTGGCAAGCAGCCTCCCTGGCCTGGCTCAGATCTCTAACCAAGCATCAGGTAAGTCTTTCTTGAGAGCCATGGGGATTCCCAGATACAGGATTTTCCCCCAAAACTTTCCCATCTCACACAGGCAAGATATGCTGTTGGACCCAACTAGGGTCTTGGCATTGACCTTCAGTAATTCAGCTTGTGGGGGTCCATCCCCTAGAGAGGTTGTAAGAACATGGGCTGTTTCCTTTTGGCCTTTCAGAATGACCGATAGGGCGTAGATGACCCAGCTGGGGAGGAGACCAAGGAAGGGGGCAGAGGGAGGTGTGTTAGGTGGGGAAGAAACTCCCAAGAAAGGAAAGTGGAGACGTGACAAAAAACCTCTCTCCCACGCTCTTTCTGTCTCTCAGGCTTGAAGGTCCCTACCACCATTACTCTGACCCTACGTGGGCAACCAAGCCGAATCACCACACTGAGCCCTATGGGCCCGGGAGCAGCTCACTCGGAGGAGTCCACCTCCCAGGTGCTGCCCTCCAACTCACAGGTGAGTCTGCTGGGGAAGATACGGACACAGGCTCAGCATTGGGAAGTTTTGGTGCACTGGGTTTGTAGGCATAACATTCAAATCCAGACTCGGGGTTTGTAGTTTGGGAACTGTTAGCAAGTCATGGACCTCTTTGAGCTTCCTTTTCTGTCACACTCCCTGGGCTGTTGTGAGGATTAACTAGGTAAAATGTTCCTATGTGTCGCAGTGCCTGGTGTTTGATGTGTTGTTTACTTTCCCTCTCCATCCCTTTTCTCCCCGCTTCGCAGTGTCACCATGCAGAGGTCGTGGCAGAGGCTCTCTAGCATTGAGCCCTTCCACATCTTGGCACTCACTGCCATGTTTTGGGGGCACAGCTAGGTTTTTGATAGCTCTTACTCAGGAGTCACCTTCAGTTCCTCTCAGCTGATCTGATTTCCTTTATGATTTTTTGAAGTGAAATGTTTTTAATCTTACATGGTGATCTGAGAGCCACATAAAGATCAGAGATTAAAGAAAACAGTCATTTGTGTCCAGTGTGGAGTGTGCTTTCCTTCAGTACCCACTGTTTCAGCCAAGGCCTTCCATGCAGGAAAGGTGCTGTGCTGGCCACTGTGGCACAAGGCTGGCCTTGGTGCTGGCACTCCCACCACCAACTTTACCTGGGAATGGGAGGCTGGACATGATTGGCAGAGGACAGTTCGGACTGGCCCAGAAGCTCCTCTGTTTCCTGACACTCGTTGGGGTCTAGCCACTCCCCTTGCCATTTTGCAGAGAAGTGGAGGTGTTCTCATTTTTTAAATTCTGTTCATTATCTTTTCAATTACAAAAGTGATTGTGCTTATTTTCAGTAATATAAACATTACAGAAATAACGTAATTTAGTACAAACTTCCCATGAGACCACTCCCAGAGATGATAAGCACTGATAGTGGCTTGACAATGCATCCTTCTAGATTTTTCTTATTTTTTGACAAAAATGGGATCACAAAATATGGATTTTTGTAACTAGCCTTTGTTTAGAAAATATGTTGTGGGATGTTTCTCTGTTGATTACAGAGAGACCTACCTATGTCTTGTTGGTGACTGCCTGACATGGGACAGTGTGAGAAAGCAGGTTTTCCCCACCTCCTGATGGATAGTGAGTTAGGTTACATTTTGTTTTCTGATGTCATAAATAATGGCGCAGTGGACACCCTTGTCATGATTTTTGTTTACCTCTGGGAGATTCCTGCAGGCTGGAGACCAGTAGGTAGAGGGTATATACGTCTGCCACCTGGAAGCTGCTGACTAATTGTCCTTCAAAATGTTTTGCTGATTTACTTTTCAAGCCACAGTGATGAGAATATCTGTTTGTCTACACTATTGCCAATTGCGAAAAGCAGTATTTTTAATTTTATTGATTTGATGGGTGAAAAGTGAACTTGTTTTAATGTGCATTTTCCTGATTACTTACAAGGTTGTATGTCTTTTATAAATTGTCTGTTATGTTCTGCACCTGTTTATTTTATAGCAGCTTTATGTAGTCAAGTCACATATACTTTATTCCAGTCAGTTGCCTTTTTCTCCTTTCCATTGAAGTATTAAGTGTATATCTTTTAACTTTTGTTTCTGTGTCCTTTTCATACAGACATTAAAATTTTTTATACGGTGCAATCATCAAATATTTTTCTGTATGCCCTTCCCACTGCAAGAGTATAATCATTTTGCATTTTCTTTTTTTATATTTTATTTTTTAAATTGTAAAATATACATATGTACAACTTACCGTTTTTACCCTTTCATGCTTACACTTCGGTGGAATAAAGCATACTCACACTGTTACGCAGCCATCACCACCACCCATGTGTAGAACTTTCCCTTCATCCCGTATTGAAACTGCTTTCTTGAAGTGCTTTTGTTTGTTCGTATACCTTTAGCTTTTCAGTCTACTTGGGATTTATTTTTATGTGCTAAGTGAAATGAGGATCTAACGGTCAAGTCCATTCATCCTTCCTTCATTTGCTATCGCCACTCTCACATTCTAGATTACTGTGCACATAGTCAAGTGTTTCAGAGGAAAAGCACTCTTCTGATTTGCTTTTATTTTACTTAGGATTTTGGTTTCTGTGTTAATGAGTGAGATTGGCCTGTGGTTTTCATTCAGTCACCCCTACTTTTGTGTGGGTGCGTGCTTTCCTTGTCCAGTTGTATAAAGGGGGTAACTCTATCCTTATAGAACGAGATGAGAAGTATTTTATGTTTTCCTCATATTCTGAAACATTTAGCACAGGAATGACCAGTTCCTTGACAGTTTGATGGAAATGACCTGTAAGCCATAGCAGCCTGTTTTCAGCCTGTTGTGACCTTGCTGATGTGCATTGATGTACAACTAGAACCAGGTCCCCACCACATGGCACCCTGCTCTCTGTTCAGTGGTCCTTTGGGCCTGCTGTGGCCTGGGCAAGCTGGTTAGTGCTGAGAAGAGATTAGAGGACATTGGGAATCCTTCCTAGCTCAGTGGAAGCACAAAATAATGATAATATCTGACTTCTACCTGAGGGAATTAACTTGAGAGCTTGGTTTTTATCCTAGTAAAATAGGTGTGTAATTACTAGGAGGGTTCTAGTGGTGGTTCTTTTCTTACAGACAGAGGAGGTATTATTAGATTAAGACTTGCTGACTTGAAACCTTCTAACAGTTACCTTATGGTGTTCAGACTGCCAGACAGTATGATAGTATGATACCATGGAAAGCACTGGGCTATGGTCAGGCCCTCTGTCTTCAGCAAGCTGTGTCATTTCAGGCAAATCACCCAGCCTCTCTGGGCTTTGGTTTTCTCACCTAGTTTTGTGAGTCGGCAGTTTTTGTGGTGGTGGGATTAGTAGGAGCTATCTCAGAATCTCCGCAGGGTTTGGGAGATGAATTTTCAACCTTTAGGTTGAGAAACAAACCTTCCATTTATAACATTTGTAAAACATTTGGAAATTTGAACACTGGCTGGATAATTGTTGATATTAAGGAATTATTAACCTTCTTACATGTGATAGTAGTATTTAAAAGTTTGAAAAAATAATCCCTTTTTATTTTTGGACTACATATTGCAATATTTATGGACAGAATGAATTTAAAAATAAAAACATCTGTGAATACCAACTAGATATCTCTTGAGGTCTGTGCAAGCACTTAATTAACCTTTTTTCTTTCTGGCATTGATGGGTATTTGCTGTGTGTTTCCTTTATGGAGCTGAACTGTCATGTCCTCTTTACAGTGGAAAAGCTGAGGAGGAAGTGGGGGCAGAGACTGCTTTGCCTGTGTCAGGGTCCTGAGAACAGATCCTTGCCTTTGGTCACCTATAGCAGCCCCTGGGGCGTAGGCTCATTGTCAGGTGTAATCCTAACCAGGACAAAGTAAGCACCTGTGCACAGCCTGCTTTTGGGTGGGGTGAGCACATGGGAGGAGCACCTTTTGAGTTTTGATTGCCAGACCCTCTTCATTCCTCCTCTCCTGGGCCCCCCATCCTCCCTTCTTTACTGCATTCTCACAGACCTCAGGAGTTTTCCAAAGGTGAAATGTAGAAGTGGGGGAACCTTGGTGAGAAAAGGCCAGCTCTCTCAACCTTGCTTCCTTCTTCCTGAGCTGCAGGGCTCAGCAATTCAGGGCACCCTCCAACAACCCCTAAAAAATGGATAGACCTAAAGAATGACATCATCGCACAAGTATGGAAAACCTCCCTTCAACAGTGTCACCCTTAACGTTCACCTGGTTCCTTCTCCTACATTTCCCCCCTTTCCTCATGCATAATAAGAGCTCACCTTTGTAGTTAAACAGATGCTGTCATCTTACAGATGAGGAAAAGGAAGCTTAGAAGCCACTGGCCCTAGAAAATGGTAGTAGAGGTGGGTCTCTGAGTACAGCATCCACGTTCTGGAAACCACTTGGCTGCTGGAACACATATCCTTGCGCGCCCAGCTTTTTCCCTATTGAGAATTACTTTGGTATAAATCTCAGGAGTGGGAGGAGGGGCCAGAGGATCTGAATGTGTTAACCTGGCAAAGTTCTGACCCTTGTTCGCTACCTCTCCCGCCATAGCGCCTGCCTCCAGCTCCCTGAAGATGCCATGTGACGGTCTTCCTTTACCAGATTGGTGATGGCTGCCGCAATGAGCCCTGGGTACATATGCTGTCCTACTGAGCTGTCCACTTGTCTGAAGACATCTTTAAGACACTCATTTTTGTCTCCCTGCCAGCTGTCTTTGGGGTTGGGCCTCTGGTCTTTCGAAACTGTTAGACTAAGTGATATGGTGCCAGCAAGGGGAGCATCGTCCTCCAGCATCTACAGGTCTGGTTCCCAGAATTCTCAGGCTCCTCAGAAGATTTGGCTGTTAACGGGGTACTAGCACTAGCTGTTACTTGCCCAGGTAGCAGTGTTGGACCACTCATTGCATTTCATAAAGGACCCTCTTTTGGAAGTGTGTGGTGCCCCTATGCCAAGTTTGGAGAAAACATCCACATGATCCAGGCCTGCTGGGGTTCAGATTGAGAGCCCTTTGCTGAGGACCAAGGTCATCCTGGCCTACCAGTTAGCTGGTCAGTATTGAAAGGGCTTGTTTTGGACATTGCCGCTGCCTTCATCAAGTAGCATGAGAGACTGTTCCTCATGCAGCTTCCTCTTTGGAACCACATCAGAGTAGCCTGCTGAGACTGAGAATTCCTGATTTCAGATCCACGAGAGAGAAAAGAAAACTAACCAAGCTGTCATCTCTTGGTCCCATTGGCCATGCACATGTGAAGAGTAGCAGTTGCTAGGAGATGAGTGCTGGAACCCCTCTTTTTTTTTCCATCATGGTTGGCAGAAAACCTGCTGGTCCAGGAAGGCTAAAGAAGAGCAATGGAACAACAAATGAAGTAGCTTCGAGGATGTATCAGTAAGTCTTGCAATGAAAATGGTTTGGGTTTGAGGCTTTGCATCTAGTACCTAAGGAATTGCTCTTCCACTGGAGAAGAGAAGAATTTGCAAGGTCAGAGGGATGCAACTCTCACCCCTAAAATCTCTCCCTCCAGTGCTTGGAGGTGTAACAGGGAAAACCAGCTAAGTTAACATCTGGGCCATTCCAGGAACTTTAAGCATCAAGATGATGAAGGTCATGTTTCATTGTTTCTGCTTCTATCCTATATGACTTGTCTGCTTGCTTCGAAGTGGGAAAATCATTGGTACCGACACTACTGCACAGGGCTCTTGGTGCCACCCTGAGCCTGGGAGGTGGAGGTTCCTGAAGAAGTAATCACTGACGCTGGAGCTTGGAGTCCCTCTTTCCCTCCTCACAATACTTGTGTGCAAAGGTAGTTTTAGATTTGGCTTAGAACCCATTATCTACAGCAGCCTCCCTTCCCTTCCATACTCTAGCATGTTTCCAACTGTGGTGATAAGTTAGGCAACCCAATGGACTCAGTTCAGTATCTCTAGGCCGGGAGGGTCCGTAGCATGCCATGGCCAGAACTGTGGTCCAGGGTCCTGACCCATGTGCAGTGTATATCCAAACCAGGCCACCTGCATTCAGTTCAGGAGCTTCAGCTTCCGGTCTGAGTGGCAGCTAGGAGGGGTGCCCAGTGTGCAGGAATCTCAGACGAGACAGGTCTGGGGATATGTATGGTAAGAGTGGAGGACGTCTTACACATACCCTTCCCCCTGACTGCTGCAGGGCTGGTTTCAGTGGTGATGATATACACAGAATTACGCTGTATTCTCCCCCCCCCCAGATTTATATTTTATTTAACTTTTATTGTATTTTTTTTCTATTACCATTTATTCCCCTTACACTCCCCACCCCCCTATACTGTATTCTTGCATTAGCTGGTGGGTAAACTGCTTTCTGAAATTCAGAAGGCAGTAAGTTTGAAGAAGATATGAAATCTGAAAGAGGCATCAGTGGGTCAGGGGATCGATAACTTTACGGGTAGAATAATAACAACAGGACCTGAGGAGGGGAGGACTGTGAGACTATGTGAAGCTTTTAGAATCATTTGGGACAGGCAGAGGTCCCTAAACAGCCATTCCTAACTCAGGAATGCAGCCTAGACAGCGCTTACAGGGCTGCTCCCGAAAGATGCTGGCTCGGTGTGTGCTGGAGCCTGAGGAACAACTAACGCGTCTTCCTGCTTTCGTGTAAATCCTAGTGTACTTCCCATGGATGATTTCCTGAAGCTTGAGTTGTACACCCTGAAGAATGCCACAGTGGAGAAGGAGAGTTGTGAGAACGTGGATTCCTCACCTCGGAGGGACAGGCTAAAGGGGGAAGTCATTGAAGTCCATAGAATCATGTTGCCCAATTTCAAGCGTCTCTTTCCAATCACACTGTTTGAAATGTAAAAGGAAGCTTTCCTCTATCACATAGAAACCTGGAGTCTGTAACCTCAGACGGGGATACTACTGGCCAAAACGTTGAGGGATGAAGAAGGCTTTAGTTAAATTCTTGGACGACAGATACATGTTGATGGATTTGTCCTTCTGGGAGGTGTCCTCATGCCTTGAGAAGATGAAGGAAGACCTGTCCGTTCTGGGCCCCACCACGAGAACAGTCCTGGGCTGGATGGGTTAGAGACTGAGCCGCTGTGACGGTTGTGTTACATTAACAAAAACAATTGAAAAATAAAAGCAACTTTGCATCACTCCAACTTATTTTCAGCTGACTTCTCATGTTTTTTTTCTGGTAACCACCCAGGGAAGTGGCTCAAAAAATAAAAGCTGAGATACTGTGGTAATTCCTGTGTTCATCTCTGATGCCAGTACCGTGAGGTAGGTACTGTAATTCCCTTTTCACAGGTGAAGGGACTGAGGTACAGAGATACCACACCATAAGAAGTGGCAGAAACAGGATTAGAACCCAGGCAGCCTGATACTAGCGTCTGTTGTTTTACTCTGCACTTGCTGAGGTTCTGAGGTGGGAGACCAGAAGTGGAGATTAACCCAGAAGGTGAGAAGATGGTGGCTTGGCCTTCATGTGACCCTTCTCAGTTTGTGCCCCACCCGGCCTACCATGATTCCTGCTGCCATGATGGGGCTCGCCTGAATCAGTAAGTGGGGTCCTGAGAAATTGAAATCCCATTATGTATGCTACATCTCCACCCCCTCTGATAAATAAAGAGGTGAGGGAATGAATTCGAAGCTCCAGATTAGTTGTGAACTGTTCAAGAGGACCTTCCCTCCCGCCCTTAACTTCCAGGCCCCTACCCTTCATACTGGAGCCCTCTGTGGGTGGAAACTGCAGTTGTGATAGACGGCTTGAGTACACGTGGGCTCATTTATCGCCATCTGTGGTGGAGGCTTGACCTGCTCTTTCTCTCCCTTCCATCTCTACTCTCACTGACTTGGGAGTCAGATGAAGTGAGAGATGGGAATTAGATGGTTCAGATGATAGCCGTCTTAAACTTCAGGAGTGTCCAGGGCCATGGGAAATTATAGTGCAGAGAAATCTTTGGTACCTTATTAGCTCTCTTTTTAAAGCATATGTTAGGATTGGTGGTTGCAGGAAGCAGAAACCATTCACCTCCCAAATTACTGTATTTTGCCGTGTATAATGTGCACTTTACCCACATTTTTTGAGGGAAAAATAAGGATGCACATTATACATAGGTAGTACCTGAAATACCTTGTATCTGTTCTTGTGTTTTGTAATCATTCCCTACATGAAATTTCTTGTACCATAATATGTTCAGAAGTAAATGCTAAAATTCCTTTATAATACCAAAAAGTGCCTAAATATAAATGATTAAAAAATTAAAACAAAAGATACTTTTCCTGAAAGTTTGGGGCCAAAGTGTGGGTGCACATCTTACACAGGAACACGTTATACACGACAAAATATGGTAGTTCATAAAGGGAATCCTCTCCCCGTAGGTGCTCTCACAGACGGGACCTGGCAGTTTCTGCTACTTGCCTCCTGACCTCAACTGACTAGGAACCAGCTTTGGTCCTGTTACAGGACTTCTAAGCTTCAGTGCCCTTTGGGGATGGCGGGTCTCTGTCTTCCAGTTCATATTTTGCACCCAATGACCCTGATTGCCTCAGTCTGCTTACGTTTGGTTCTTGCTGATTCTTTTCCGTCAAGTTTGTTCTTGACGGTGGTTCTTGGAGAGTAGTGTTGAAATTTCTCACACTAATGGGATTGTCTGTGTTTCCTATTAGGTTTTTCAACTTTGTGTCACATATTTTGCAGTTCTGTCATCTGGTGCATAGACATTTAGGATCCCTGTGTCTTTGGTGGGTTGTCATTATGTAATGTCTCTCTTTACCTGCTAATTTTCTTGGCCCCGAAATTTACTTCATCTGACATTCTGATGTCAATCTCTGTCATTTAATTGGTGTGTTAGACTGTCTCCACTCAATGTAATTACACAGGGTAGAGCAAAGATAGGTTTACAGTTGTGAGTACACAAAACACTTTGTTTTTGCATTATTATTTAATAATTACTGTACTGTTATTCTGTACGAACAACTGAACAACCTTCTTTTGCCCCAGCCTGTAGATGTACTAGGGTTTAAGTCAGCCGTTTTAGTTTTTGTTCTCTGTTTGTCTTTGTGCTGCTTTTTCCTGTCTTCAGGGGGTTGCTTGAACTTTTTTTTTTTTTAGAATGCCATTTTGATTTATCTATAGTATTTTTAAGTGTGCCTTTGTACGGATAGCTTTTACTGGTTGCTGTAGATGTTGCATTACAAATACACAAAACTTATCATAACCTGTTGGTACCAACGTGTAGTAGTTTGAAGTATAGAAGCCAAGCCTCTCTTTATATTCCTTTACTTTCCCCCGTTTCTAAAATAATTGTGTATGTGTTGAGGAACACATTAGATAGTGTTTGTTATCAGTTTTGTTTCAAATGTTAATTTAGAAAGCTCAAGAGAAGGAAATCTTTTGTGTTTACCCATGTTTTTATTCTTTTTAATATATTTTGATTATGCTATTGCAGTCGTCCCATTTCCCCCCTTTATTCCCCTCTGCCCTGTACCCCCCTCCCCCCTCCCTCCCTCTCTCTTCCCTCTCCCACCCTTAGTTCATGACCATGAATTGTACGTATAAGTTCTTTGGCTTCTCCATTTCCCATACTATTCTTAACCTCCCCTTGTCTATTTTGTACCTACCATTTATGCTTCTTATTCCCTGTACCTTTTCCCCCATTCTCTTCCTTCCCCCACTCCCTCCCTGCTGATAACCCTCCATGTGATTTCCATTTTTGTGATTCTATTCCTATTCTAGACGTTTGCTTAGTTTATTTCTGTTGATAGTAGTGGCTTTGTGACTTTGTTGTCATTTTACTGTTCATAGTTTTTTAAGATTTTATTTACTTATTTTTAGAGAGAGGGGAAGGGAGAGAGAAAGAGAGGGAGAGAAGCGTCAATGTGTGGTTGCCTCTCACGTGCCCCCCTCCTGGGAACCTGGCTGGTAACCCAGGCATGTGCCCTGACTGGGAATCGAACAAGTGACCCTTTGGTTTGCAGGCTGATGCTCAATCCACTGAACCGCACCAGCCACGGCAATGGTTCATAGTTTTGATGTTCTTCTTTTTCTTAAATAGGTCCCTTTAACATTTCAGATAATAAGGGCTTGGTGATAATTAACCTCTTTAATCTGACCTTCTCTGGGAAGCACTTTATCGGCCCTTCTAAATGATAGCTTTGCTGCATAGAGTAATCTGGGATGTAGGTCCTTGCCTTTCACGACTTGGAATACTTCTTTCCAGCCCCTTGTATGTAAGGTTTCTTTTCAAAAATCAGCTGATAATCTTGTGGAAACTCCTTTGTAGGTAACTCTCTCCTTTTCTCTTGCTGCTTTAAGATTCTCTTCTTATGTTTAATCTTGGCTAACGTAATTATAATTTGCCTTGGTGTGTGCCTCCTCGGGTTTGACTTCTGGGGACTCTCTGAACTTCTTGGACTTCCTAGAAGTCTTTTTCCTTTGCCAGATTGGGGAAGTACTCCTTCATTATTTGTTCAATAAATTTTCAAAGTCTTGCTCTTCCTCTTCTCCTGGCAGAAGGGGATGATTTGGATGTTGGAATGTTGAAAGTTGTCCCAGAGGTTCCTGAGCCTCTCCTCATTTTTTTTTAATTCTTGTGTCTTCATTCTGTTCTGGTTGAATGTTTATTTTTTTTTTCCTTTTGTTCCAAACCATTGATTTGAGTCCTGGTTTCCTTCCCTTCACTGTTGGTTCCTTTATATTTTTCTTTATCTCACTTTTCTTAGCCTTCACATTTTCCTTTATTTTGTGACCATACTCAATTCTGTGAGCATCCTGATTACCAGTGTTTTGAACTCTGCATCTGATAGGTTGGCTGTCTCTTCATTGCTTAGTTGTTTTTCTGGAGTTTTTTTTTTTTTTTTTTTT